>JARPRH010000755.1:74059-86090 GCA_031763665.1 Calameuta haemorrhoidalis
GGTGACGTACTCCTGATCGTGGACCAGGCTGATCCCAACTGGTGGCAGGCACGTAGAACGGAGGGTGAGAGTCTGGGGCCACCAGGATTGGTTCCATCCTTAGAATTGGAGGAACGAAGAAAGGCATTCGTGCCACCGGAAGCAGATTTCGTTCACAAGATCAGTATATGCGGCACGAGGATCTCCAAGAAAAAGAAACGAAAGATGTACGAGTCAAAATCCAACGGGGAATTCGACAGTGCTGAGTTACTCCTCTACGAGGAAGTAGCAATAATGCCACCCTTCAGACGTAAGACTCTGGCCCTCGTAGGACCTAGAGGCGTAGGTCGAAGGACTCTGAAGAATAGATTGATTAACAGTGATCCTGAGAAGTTTGGTACTATTGTACCTTGTAAGTGATTTAATAGATTCAGTCAAAATGATAATACATTTAAATAATTATTTTAATCGATGCCATTATCAGTCACTTCAAGGCCGCCGAGAGTTCTCGAGGAGGACGGCAAGAGCTACTGGTTCACGGATCGTGAATCGATGGAGCGTGACATAAGAGAACATCGTTACCTGGAGCACGGTGAACACGGTGGACATCTTTATGGCACCAAATTAGATTCCGTACGTGAATTAATACGTTCTGGCAAAATGTGCGTCCTCGACTGCAGTCCAGCAGCGCTCAAGATTTTACACAATAGCACAGAATTTATGCCATACGTCATCTTCATCGCTGCGCCGGGTATGGAGCAGCTCAAGTCTCTTTACGATCTTGGGAGATCAACTGGAGCCAGCAATCGAAATTTGACGGTAACCATAACCATCATTCGCAGTCATACTGCCTAAGTTGATATTTTATGGAATGCCATTACAGTATACAAAGATTTAGCATAAAGATATGTCATGTGAAAAAACCTTCGGAAGGTCTTACCTTCCTGTTAGTACCTTCTTTGCCATTGTACTTACTGCAAATGTCCCATTGAAATACCTTCCCTTGCTCAATTTACAATAATTTTTATCAGGGCTTGGGAATTCAAAGTTATCTTTCCACCGATGCCACCACTCAATCGGCATAATAGTTTTTGGTGAAACGACGCAGACGCAACTGGAAGAAAAATTCCCGTTTAAGCTCAATTATTATTTAGCATGTTCCCTCATAGCAGTGCTTTAAGTATTTTTATTCAATATTTAAAATAATAGTACGATTTGATACAATCAATAAGATTCGTTTGATTTTTCAAAACGATTCTCATTATTATGACGTAATTGAACCCCCCCCCCCCCCCCCCCCTCAGACCTACCCTGCAATGTTAAGTATGCATCGTCGTAGTAAATATATATCCCACCAGTAATTGTTACATATCGTAATTAGTTCGAATGCGTAATTGATTTAATTGTATACGTATTTGATGTTCGCTTTGCTAGTTTGACCGCCAGAGCTCCATCAGGTACAGCTCCAGGAGAGCCAGAACATTGGAGTCACTCGCATCCTTGTACGAGGTTTGTATTGCATGAAAATTATTTAAATAAATGTTAAATAGTTTATGCAAATGTTACCTGCATGGTTGAACAATGACATAAAATCCAATGGAATCGACTTCGTTCAAGAACTTCATTTCATTTACTTACAGGAAGACGATTTGAAAAATACTCTGGAAGAATCTGCCGCCTTGCAGAGAGCTTACGAGAAGTATATCGATCAGGTAATCGTTAACGAGGACTTTGACAACACCTTCAGACAAGTAGTAGCAGCCCTGGACGCCTTAGCAACCGAACACCAGTGGGTTCCAGTTAACTGGATCTACTAATTTCGTACAAAACTTAGAATAAAACACTTTGATTAGATGATCCCTCGTAGATCAAGGCACTCTTATGTTCAATGATGGTGTCGAAAAGAAAAAAAGAAAAAAACAACAAACAAAACACACACACACACAGAGTCTTGCACAGGCAACTTATTTTATAATCATTGTCGTTCTAGCAAGTACAACTACACATATAGAATTTACGTTAGTCGCGTTAGGTACGATCGACCCGTGGATATTTGCGCCAAGTACTCATGCTGGCCTGAAAGAAATACGAATGCAAAAAATGAGTTTTTGCTAAGAAGTAAAAAGAAAAAGAAATATATGACACATCGAATATGAAAATTCTACATAGATAGGCGACGAATGCACGTGAAGATATCGTTGGGTCAATCGCCAGTTTTAGACCGCCGTCCAATTACTTTTAAGACACGTAATCTTTTTTTAATTTTAATCATACATCTTTTGATCAGCGTTATTCTTACGTTTTATTATTTCGATTAAATGCACTCTATGTATTCCTGGCACCCAGTGCCTTAACTACGTGTCCTTATACTTAAGGACCAAAATACGTACGAAGACCTACGAGACAACAGACTCGAGATTATTGAAATATTTTATACGATTACCGTATAAAAATGAACTTGTAAATCTACCGAATATGTTTGGGCAAACCGAACGTCGCGGATCGAGTCGATAACCTGGATCGTCTCGATTAACAAAAAGTGTAAAGGACAAATAAATTTTATCAAAGATTTGTTACTGACATGAATTACTAGCTGCGTATTTCATTAATCCTATACTAAATACTAGCGTTTAAGAATCCAGCAAAAATTCTGAGCTGCAATAAATCGGTGGTTTAGGAGAGAATGGATACATTCGAAATGTATAAAGGACATTGTCACAAGGACTTTTATTACGTTACATATATATATATATATGGGAATGTTTGTATGTTTAATTTAATTATATGAAGCAATATAATTGCCATTGATGTACTGTAGAATCTTATTTAATTTTGTCCGAACGTCATGCTGTCTTCAACGCCTGACTAGTTCGGTACAGTTCGGTAGAATTTCGGTTGAAACAAGACGGAGCTGCACGAATATTCACGAAACATTACGAAGTTACACGAAGTCATTACCGTTGATAACCGTACTGGCCGTACATACACTGCCGTACACGTTTAACGACGAGGGATCGTCGGCACCAGCACGCCGATAATCACAGTCATTCGTGGACGTTAAAGAAGTTGCGAAAAAGTATATTTAATAAAGATGAAAATACTCGAAATATTTCGCCTTTTCGATGTATATCCTAAAACTCTCGAGGAACGCGTCCAGACGTTCGGCGGCGGTATTGGTACGTTAATTCAAGTATATTAATTTCTGCTTGTTTTATAGAACTCTCTGTCAGTCACGTCATCGTCTGCTATTTACATTTCTCTTTTAGCATATTTTCTGATCATTGATAAAATTTTCAATTAATATTGATTCCAAATTACTGTGAGAAGTTGTATTCTTTCTGTTGAAAAATTATTAGATAAATGTTATCATGTTAAATGTACACTGTTCTGCGAGTAACCTTAAAGTATATCAAAATTCGACTTATTCGTAATATTATAATAATTCAGCTACCAAGTTATAATCGATAATAATCTAGCTTGTTAATAATATGATGCATTTGTGTTTCAGTGTCGATGATTAGTGCATTGATGATGATAATACTCTTCCTGTGCGAAGTCGAGGATTACCTTAAGTATAACTTGAAAGAAGAACTGTTTGTAGATACGTCGAGGGGTTCTAAATTGAGAATTAACTTGGACATTATAATACCCACAATATCTTGTGATTGTAAGTCATTTTTTGTGTTTCTAGCTGTAATCTAGCATTTCACAAGTGTTCAAAATTTATATGTGATTATATTTTATTCTAGTATTGTCACTTGATGCGATGGATGCAACAGGGGAGCAGCATTTGCAAATAGAACACAATATATATAAAAGGAGATTAGACCTTGATGGTAAACCTATTGAAGATCCTCAGAAAACAGGTGAATTTTTGTCATTGCAAATTTATTTGATAATTGAATAAAGTTTAATCTTGAAATTCTTGATTGGCAGATATTGTAAAAACAAAAGGGTTGATGGAAACAACAAACCAAAATGTAAGTTAATTTTTCAGAATGCAATCTAGTTTTAAACTTGAATTAATTATGAATTTTAATCATGAAAAGTTAACTTTACTCTTAATTATTTAAGAATACACAAGATGCCAATGAGTGTGGGGATTGCTACGGAGCTACCAGTGAAGCAATGGGAATACTGTAAGTTTTCATTAGCAATAAAAAATAAATATTTCTTATTACAGTGCTCTAATAACATAGTTTTTATAGGTGCTGTAATACATGTGAAGACGTTAGGAAGGCTTATAATATGAAAAAATGGGCATTTCCAGATCCATCATCTATAAAGCAATGTAGAGATGATAAGTCTGTAGAAAGAATGAAACGTGCATTTCTCGAAGGGTGTCAAATATATGGCTATATGGAGGTCAATCGGGTTGGTGGAAGTTTCCATATTGCTCCTGGAGATAGTTTTTCTGTTAACCATGTTCATGGTAAGTTGAAATTGTAGTCAATTATCGGACCATATTATATCATATGTAAAAATGTATGTTTTTCAAATATCCAATATTGTATTTATGTAATTTTTAGTTCATGATGTACAACCATACTCATCTGTTCAGTTCAATATGACACACAAGATCCGCCATTTGAGCTTTGGACTCAACATTCCAGGAAAAACCAACCCGATGGATGGCACAGTAGTCGTAGCTAGTGAAGGTACATGATATTTCCTTAACATTATTTTATTACAAAGTCAATAATACGGTTTCATATTACAACATAATTCATTCTAAAGTTATACACAATATCTCTGAATGTTAGCAGCGTATGCCTGTTCCAATTGCCATGAAAGTGCCAAATGTTCCGCCACCTTGAAGCATTACCTTTCCAACGTTGTTTACCAATTCCCTCCCTCTCATTCCATACCTGACAGCAAACATTGACAAATAATTTTCGACAAAACAGTAAGATCAAACCCGCACTATTCACACAGTTATCACAATCGTTACCTCAAAGCTGAGAATCCTCCAAAAAGAGCACCGGATGCCATTCCAACACAGAAACCAATAGTAAATCCCATCTTCATCCTATCCCAGCAGGATGGTCCTTGCTGGTACGCCCCACCAGGAACTACCGGCATTGTAATCTGCGTACAAAAAAGAAAGATAAAATTTATAGAAAGCCTTAACTTTTAAAACAAAGTTCTCTTTTGTCAAAAATCCGCGTGTTACCGGCACACCTATGTGTCGATTGCATGAGGAAATCCAAAAGCACGAAATGGATAACACGAACAATATAAGTCAGATGCACCATAATATCTTTGATTATCTGTAGCATATTTGTTGATTGATAATCCGCAAAACTTTATACTCACTGTATTAAAATATTTTTTTATGTGCTGTCAAGCTTATCGAGAATTCTTCGCGATCTACCCGCTTTAGTTTTCACTGTATCAGCAAATCGCCATATTGGTTGGCTGCCATGATAAAAAAGACGACTATTCATTCGACGTAACCGTCTTTCACGATACTAGCGCTGCTGCGGAATAATCTGCAAACAGTTTAAAATCAAGATTCATAGAATATTTTTAAATAAAAATTGTATTTTCGATTTATTACAGGAGCTATGATGTTTCAACACTACATAAAGATTGTACCTACCACTTACGTTCGAAGGGATGGCTCTACACTGGTTAGTAACCAATTCTCTTTAACGCGATACTACCGAGGCATATCTCAGGCATCTAGCGATTCAGGAATGCCTGGTGTATTCTTCAGTTACGAATTAAGTCCACTGATGGTGAAGTACACCGAAGTCAAAAAATCCTTTGGACATTTTACAACTAACGTATGTGCGGCAATTGGTGGTGTATTTACTGTGGCTGGACTAATTGACGCCATCCTATATCGATCCGTTCGTGCGATACAGCGAAAAGATGAATTAGGTAAATTCAGTTAGGATCTTTAACTAGGAGTGTTTGAAGTATTAAGAACGATTGTGAATGTTAATGCATTCGTGTGAACTTTTTGATCTATTAAATATAATATAAGGCATAGTAATTAAGTGCTAAGGAGTCGCGCTGTTTATTGCCTGTTTCTCGATATTTTTATTTTTTGAGAGTGTCTCTGTATTTATCGATGAAATAATTTTGATTTGTAATAATCTTAGACAGCACTTGGTTTTTTATTGTTTCAACTAGAAAGACGCATAATCATGTCTGATGACAGTCTCGATGACTTAGAAATGAGTATTTATATTTAAGTTTCGAAATATTGACTGTATTGTGTATTTTATAATTCTTTTATCCCTTTGAAAGCTAGCACAACAGGATATCTTATTGTTTGATTCAAAAGTTATCGCGGCATGATATTTTGTGACTGTGTCACAGAGATTTGTATGATATATGTCAATATGCATAATGAGATAAACCATTATGTTTAGTGAAGCCTATTTATTAATTCCTTAGTCTTTTACAACGTCTTTTGAAATCTATTAAATATCTCAACTGGCACTTGTGCTACGTCTTGACAAAATTCTGCATCGGTTCCAGTGACTAGAGCTTTTGGTGATACGTACAATGGTTTTTCAGGATCGTATTGTGCTCTTTTCAAGTTGGTCAAAAACTTGTGTCTTGTTTCAATTCTGGTTTTCCTGCACAATAAGATGTGTGGCTGTCGTGATAATATTTGATGCGATATTCCCATTACATTGTGTACATAGTCAAAACTTGCAACAGTATGCTCCCTTGCTGTAATTTACATAAAGTATTATAATAATACAATCAGATTGAAGAAATTCAACATTTTAAGTAACTTACACATCATTAACAGCCTTGGCTTCATAAGGATTATGGATTTTGTTTCATCTTTATTGAAACCCATTTCTTCTCGAATACCAAACTCAGCTTCCTTTACGTGAGACAAGTTAAAAGTGATTAGTTTTGGTTGTCTCACTGCTAAAGTTCTTACTTCGGGCCCAGTTAAAGAAAACTGTGTTTGAAAAAATGCAAGCCTAGTGTCTATTCTTTTTGTATTAAACATTAGCCAAAATGGATTAGCTGAGACTATTCTTTGTACGTTTGACAAATTAAAATTGTGTGCTCTTAGGTATCTTATTCTTGTATGAAGATTATCCATGTCTTCTTTAAAAATCATAGGATTTATTGTTAAAAATTTGCCAATCATATCTGCCGATACACCGCAATCATGTAAAAATTGTATATATGGCTTCATGTCCTTTTCAAAATCTAGACGAAGTAAAAACTTTTGAGCCATAGGTTTTTCGTCTAATTTATGCAGGTCTACACCAAGTTTAATAAGTTCCTGGAGCACAGTAGATTTATCGGCATAGGCAGCAAGGTTAAATGTAGGAGCTAAGTATGGCGCAATGTGTGAAACATCCTCAGTACATTCGTCCAAAGGATGTGCTGGCTTTGTATATTTTAAGAATATCTCATCAAGATCCAGATGTTGATCCAGCGGGTTTAACATTGAATTCTTAATCTCATTGTCATCGTTAGATTTACAATCATGTGTTGCCTCACTCGTAGTGCCTTGCGAACTATTAGAATATTGAACAGCAGACGTTGACTGCGTGAACGGTTCATTTCTCGTATTTAACGAAGGACTGTATCGAATATCATTCTCTGATATGGATCTCTTTGCATCACTTTGCGTTGAATACTGTACAAAATACAAAAGTCGTTGATAAGTAACCTCGTCTTGAACTTTGTTGCACCACGTGGCTTTTCGAGCCAGTCGACATATAGCAGAATATCGTGGAAAACCCATTATTTACAATAAATATTGGCAATAACGTGACGTGAACATTGTCTCAGACAATCACGAAGGTATGAGCTAGTATGACCAATTTTGTATAATTTATGAGAATAGGTAAATTTTGTTTGCTTTGAATAATCGACAATGCAACAATGTGTCGCACCTTGCTCAAATGGCGCTTCTAACGACTCTGAACGACTCCCAATAGTTCTACCAATCAACGTGAACTATTTAGGTTCCATCACGTTTATCATACGTGATTCTTGACCAATAACCAATCTTAATTCCTATGGACGTTCTGTACCGTTGGTCGACTTTTTACGTTCGAATGAATCTTCGGTAAGCGCGATTGGCTGCTAAATGGGTGTTAAATTCTAACGTCGTCAACCAGTTTAAGTATCAACGATCGTTACTCGTTCGAATTAACGATAGAATTAACCTGTACTACAAAACTACCTTGTTATTACTTTAGTGACGTACTCAGAGATGAGTAGCGAGATCATCGACGTGTAGTACTTACCTGGACTGCTCACTGTAGATAGATCCCTGTAGCCGCAGAAAGTGTAATGGCAGAGATGGTAATGGGGAATAGAAAGAGAGAGCGAATCGTAAATACCGTTCTGTCCTTTTCTATCATTTTTCTATTGGTTGATAGTTTTCTCGATCGAAGGAGTTGGTCCCTTTATATGGGCATATGAACATAAATCTTCATTCTCTCACGCTAACTTCGTACGTTCTTCATCACGATCAATCACGATCAACTCGGATACGACGGGATATGCTTTATCGACGGAGGCGATGATCACGAAATCCTATTTTCTGGACTCGCCGCTAAGATTTAGCGCCATGTGTTTAGTTTCGCGTTTCGCCTGAAATCGTTGCGTTGCGCGTCTCCCTACTCGTCTCTGCTTTCTGCGGCTACAGTGGGCTACAGCTACACTGAGCTACACTGCTACAGTGGGCTACAGTGAGCAGTCCAGGTACTGGCTACTATATGTCGATTGATGTCGATTGATGTCGATGGATAGAAATAAATAGGAATTAGGTACTTCGTTAATTCATACGATTTCCTCCTTGCGACAAGTGTAAATTGTATAGTGACGCTATACTTTGAATTGTTTGATTCCTTCGGATTGAACAAAATGCAGCTTATTCATATAAATATAGACGAACGCATGTAGCAGCTTCTAACTTGAAATGAAGCTCCAGTGGTGCTGTTAACAAAGCCGGATATATTTTCTTAAATTCTTGTTAACTTTTCTGAAGATTCGTTTATGATATATTATTAATTATCATCGCCATATCGCTATTAATCGTGTAGACGTCATGGAACGAGAAGGTATGTGAAATTTTAGACAATAATTTAATCTATTTTGAGACTCAATATATAGTTTTAACTGTTTATATAATTTTGCTGTAACTTTTTTTTTAGAATCTTTTCAGAACATATAGTTATTCAGAATCTTTTCCGCAATATGATGCACTTTTTTTTTTACCATTATTACTATTTTTGATATGTGATTGCAATTTGCATTAGCTTCTTTCTAAAGAGCTTTATAAAGATAATAATATTAAAGATTCGTATCAGCACTACATTGTTCGATTCTTTCCTTTCATCGGAGACAATCTATCAGAATTCTATTAACAGATACTGTAAGCTATTTAGAACATAACTTTATTCAGGTGGTATCAGTGATTCGGAAGAAGAACTGAATAAATCAGGCATACAACTTGTCAACAATCAGACAGGACCTCAGTCTCCTATCGAACACGATCGTTCTCCATCTGCCAATTCAAAGAGATCAATAAGTCCCAATGATTCAATTAGAAGTAGATCAAGATCAAATTCTGGCAGTCGAAGGAGTTCTCCTGCAAGGTTTGTGAAATTATTCATATTATTTGCATAAAATTAGTTTATACAAGTGGAATAACAATATTATATGGAGTAATGAATTATGGAGTGAATAATAATAAATTATTTTATTATGCCTAGGTCAAATGCAGCTTCGCCAGTACATACACAGAATCAACCAGATTCACCATCTTCCCCTAGGTCCAATCCAGATTCAAGAAAATCACGTTCCCGTTCTGTATCTCGATCACCTTCTCGAGATGGGTCTGCTTCACCTATGGAACGGAAATCAAGATCCAGATCACCATCAGAGCCCAGAAAAAGCCGTTCTAGATCACGGTCACCATCACCTTCATCACAACATTCTCATAAATCACGCTCCAGGTCCAGATCTAAGAGTGGTTCACCAAATAATTCCAAAAAACGCTCGCCCGTTACCTCAAGAAATAATTCACGTTCGCGATCAAGATCGATTTCCTCGACGAGAGCGCGATCGTTATCAAAATCAGATTCACATAGGGGAAGATCAAGATCACAATCTAACTCCAGACCCAATTCACCGAAAGCTTCAGCATCGCGATCTAACTCAACGCCAACTTCTCCAAAAGCTCCAAGATCACGTTCAGGATCGGCATCCCCTACGTCAAGAATCAAATCTCGCTCACAATCTGGTTCTAGGAAATCATCAAGATCTAGATCAAGATCTAATTCAGGAGATAGAAAAGCAACATTGGAAGGTGGACCTAGATCACCGTCTGGTTCACGAAAATCGTATTCCCCAACCGGATCACGAAATAATTCACCAGGTTCAAGAAAATCACGGTCACGGTCACGGTCACGATCAAGATCAAGGTCAAAATCGAAATCGGGTTCTACGTTTGGTTCCAGACCCAATTCACCATCCGATAGAAAAAGAAATTCAAAATCACGATCTAGGTCCGTTTCTGGATCAAGAAAAGGATCACCATCGGCATTAGAAAAAGCTCGTTCAAGATCACCGTCACAAGATAGAAAAGCTATGTCACGCTCAAGATCTAGATCGATGTCAGGTTCACGAAAAGGTTCACGATCCAGATCGCGATCCGTATCAAGAAAATCAGGATCAAGATCCAGATCGAGATCAGGCTCCAGAAAATCAGCGTCAAGATCTAGATCTAGGTCACGCTCGAAATCTGGTTCACCAAAGAGATCAAGATCACGATCACGTTCAGGCTCACGAAAAAGTTTTTGCTCCGGATCGAGAGCTAGTTCTAGAAAAGCTGCTTCAAGATCTCGTTCACGATCAAGTTCCCGAAAATCAAGATCTAGATCACGTTCTGGCTCAAGAAGATCCCAATCAAGATCGCGTTCTCGATCACGTTCACATTCACGGTCAAGATCACGTTCCCGTTCAAGGTCAAAGTCTAGGTCACGATCACGATCAGAATCTGGATCAAGAGCTGGCTCTAAAGCCAGATCCCATAGATCAAGAAGCTACAGTCGCGAATCCGATGCTCCTATCGAGCAAAAAGGCAGTCGTATATTATCTGATTCCGAAGGTGAAAACAGCGAAGTACGAGCTTCCAAGAAGCTTAAGCGTGGCTTGTCAGATTCAGAGGAGGAAGATGAAAATGGTGAGTCTTCGAAGAAGAGAAAGGGTTCTCAAGAGCCCGAAGAACCCCAAGCCGAAGAGGGAGACACAGAGGAAGGCAGTAAGCCAGCAGAGAGCGAAGCACCTGCTGGAGTACAGGATGAAGACGATTCGGACGATGGTATTCCTGGTGGTATGGAGTAAGTAAGATTTATTGCTTAGTTAAGATTATTGCAAATTCGATCCTTTATGTCCAAATTATTTCTACACATCATTCTTTCTATTTGCTTCCAAGGAGCAACAGATATGTGTAAGTTAATAGAACACAGAATTTATAAAATATATGTATATTCCTTAATTCATTGGTCTTTTCCTTTTGTACAGGGACAATTCTATGTCTGATTTTGATCGTATGCTTGCTCGTAAGAAGGATGAACAAACTCGTCGTCGAAAACGCAGAGACATCGACATTATTAACGACAATGATGACATAATCGCACAGTTATTATCAGACATGAAAGGTGCATCGGAGGAAGACAGGAAGTTGAATCAACAAAATAAACCAGCTACAAACAAAATAGCCATGTTACCAAAAGTACTGTCGCAGTTAAAGAAGCATGACCTGCAGCTAGCATTTTTGGAGCACAATGTATTAGCCATACTTACTGATTGGTTGGCACCGATGCCTGATCGATCATTACCTTCAATGAAGATCAGAGACAGTCTTCTAAAGTTACTTTGGGAGGTATATCAAGATGATTTACAAATATTTTAATTAATCGCCAACAGTTTGTAATTGCTGGTACCTTTTCTTGACGGTTTCTCTTGGATCTTTTCAGTTTCCAAGGATCGATCAGTCCTCCTTGAAACAATCTGGGATCGGTAAAGCTGTTATGTATCTTTACAAACA
>JARPRH010000755.1:110206-126430 GCA_031763665.1 Calameuta haemorrhoidalis
ACTGCAAACAGAGTCGAATCTATGATGAATCATGCAAGGCATTCGAGCGAAGTGCAAAAGCCAAGTAATGCTCACAACTGAATTTATAATTCTCTTCTAGTACTGCTCTACTACTCGATACATCTGTATTTAAAATATTGTACACATAATCTGTTTTGTGTCGTATTTGTGATGGAAGACAGAAATGAGTAATTTTTATTGTTACTGGAAACGTGCAATGTGTTAAAATATTTAATTGATCGGAAGAAAAATAAAGCTAGTACGTACATGTATATATTACTATACATATACTAATATACTATATTTAAAGATTTTAAATAAAACAAGTGCATCACATTCAAATCCTTAGCATTTCTGCTTCATGCGCATTCCGCAAGATGTCACTCTGCTGTGATTGAATAATCGTGTCTGATTTTATCGTCAACGTGAGTATACGGGAGAGACGAGCTTCAATTTTTGAGGAAGAAGATATTTTTTTAAGGTGTACCACGTTAAGATGATGTAATAATTGTGGTCAAATTATCAACAAAGTTCACTCTTAGTAATGGTAAGTCTCTGAGTCATACTTGTACAAATTTTAAGGTTATACTTGGTTAACATGAATTCGTTTCCTGGGAAGTGCTTACAAGACGAGTCTCCTAAAAAATTTTCGACAAAATTCAAGAATGACGATTTCGACGAATTCTTTTGGCTAGGTGACAATGATATTTTTGAAAAGCCCTCACTCTACAGTGTACATTGGCTCTTCAATGGTGCTCTAGGCATTTAGAATGGTTAAATGAATTACAAATAAATATGATATAATCGTTAAAAAACTAATTAAAATTGAATGTCTTACGCGTGTATCGCTTATAGTGTGTCATAGAATTTTATACAAATTTGTCTAGCTTTGAATTAAGATCCAGACTGGGAGAGGTTATGTTTAAAAAATCACACGCACGTGAAGAACAGTCTTAAGGATGTATTAAAGTTGTGCTAGAATTGCATCAGCAAAAAACTTAAGCATTCTTTTTAATTATTACATCAAGTAGTCGAACGACAAAATATTCCAGATGCACGTAAGAGTTGTCAATCATCGTGAACAGTGTTCTCATATGTATTATACATATATTATATAGTTTACTATATCAACTACCAAAATTGCACATTGAGAGTGACAGTACACAAATCTTGAAAATCCAAGGACATATTATTTACAGCCCAATCATAATGTACTTTTTTAAATATAATAATAAGTAAATGACATAACTCAAATCTCGTGAAGAAGGCGGTCAAGGTTAGTGACCTTGCGAACGAATTTATAAAATCTAGTTCCAAATCATTTAACGCAATAGAATTTTCAGGGTCTTGACGCTACTAATACTATATATATATATAAATAATACATATAAACTTCAATTACTCGAATCTGTGCGAACGTGTAGCCCAACACGCAATATGGTCGGAGCATCGACTGAATGAAAATAAATCCTTTTTTCGCGTTTCGCACAAAAGAATTATCTGTACATTTTTGCACTCCTCTCATTGTCCCTTTGAGTAACGACGTCAATCCGCTATTTCTGTGCATCGCCAAACAGTTTCCAATTTTATTCACAAAGGCCTATTAACGTAACTAGAAGCGTACACAGAGCACGCTCGTTCGTCGAACGAAGTACGTTTCCTTGGCATTTATTTTTTCTTAGAAAAGAGGTGTGCAAATATGCTCCTGTATGTACACTCAAAATATAGTGCAAATTGCGTCATGTGAATACCAAGTGATTTCTGGTAAGGTCATTAACATAAATCGTCATAGTTGTCATAGTCGTCATGCGGAAATACCGTTAGGAACTTTTAATAACAATTGTTCTTATTAGTTAACGAGCAATCATTCTCTTTGGTTTGAAAGATTCACAATAAGTATTCCGCGCGTGTTCATTAAGAGAAACGGTAGAACGTGGTAGAAGGTGGTAGAAGGTGGTAGAAGGTGGTAGAACGTCAGCGACAATGTGAATGACGCGTCTCGCACATTAAATCGACAGGTTTTCATTAGCGGCGATATGTATCATCAGCGATTCGTGCGAACTATTAAATTGATCATGGTTTTAATTGATAGTGACAAAATGGCGACAGTTGAGTCTAAGGAAATTAGAGCGGTCTTCTCCTCCTTCGAGGAAGAAGCACGACGCCTACGTGTCGTATTAATAAAATATTATTGAGCTCGTGTCTCTGTTACTTTAGAAAATGTCGAATATTCATGAACAAGGAAGAAAATAATCATTTGCAATATTTGTTTTATTTCTTGTAGAACGGGAGCTTCTTTTCGTAATGACACTTCTTTGTGCTGCTACACGATCTCAGTTCTGCAAATAGGTTATCTGTTATTTCGGTAATCGGCGAACGTATGACGATGATAAATATCCTCTCAAGGTTTAAGACGCCTGATGAATCTGGAGGAAGCGCTTCTACTTTGCGAATATACAATTTATTCATACGGTCCCCACACGTTAATGTCAGACTCCCATTTCACTTTTGGTATTCCGCATACCGTTTCTACGACCGGTGACTGGAATAGCGTGAGTCTTCCTGACTACGGCATTCTTAGCTACATATATATTCTTTTAGGCTTCGCATTATATTTAAAAACTCACAGTCTCATAGTCTGCTTATTCATTTTTATTAGACGGAATATTCACTGACTTTATTCACGTACTCCGGCTTGGATTTATGCACGAGGCCTTTTGGGGGTTCAGCTGGCATAAGTGCGGATGGGTTACATGAACGAAGGAGCCACGGCCTCGCGTACAAGATTTCTCTTCGCGGTGGACGATTTCATTTTCGTTTTACGAAAGTGGCTCTCGATATCACGTGGTACCTTAAAGTCAATTCAGAATGAACAACTTGTACGGATATTCTCATCATTGACAATTAATTAGAAAGATTGAATTTGTGTCATTGAAATTTCTATAGATTTGTAATACCTACGTGTTTTTTTGTTTTTTTGTTTTTTCTTTCTTTAAGATTGAAAAGAAACGTCTGCCGTGACATATTCCTTTTTATATCTCCATGGAATTACGTATAGTTGTGTAAAGAGATTGATAAAGAATAACAACACACCCAGTACTTATATAATGTATGTATATTCATTGATATACCAATTGGTTATAAAAGATGAGTTGCGGTTGCGGTTTCTTAAACTTACTATACCATACATACAGGCGAGGATAGGCGTCTAACGTGGTTAGTAATCTTTTTCTTCATTTTTTTATCCCTCAGCAGGCTTCTTAAATTAATGCAGGCGGTTCCTTGCTCGAGTTTTACAACTAGTTGAAAAAGGATTGTGTCATTCTGTTTAGATGGAAGAAAATCAGGTTACACTGACTTTTCACGAAATCATTGGAACTGGTATATTTTTGATATTTGATATCAAGAACTATACAAAGATTTCTGCTCCCATTGTATTTCCATTAAAAACTCATTTCTCGTAACTTAATGATTGCAGAGGATCGATGATCTTATCGGAGGAGCGATAATGAATAGTTTTTGATACAGTTGTTTTTCACTGTTCTTTATCTCTGCATAATTAAAATTATGTAATTTCATAAATCGTATCTTAATATGTAACCTACATTTATTTAACGATTCATTGATAGAGATCACAGTCTCCTTAAAAAACAATCATCGTTACCATACGTACTCAGAAATATTTAATGAAATTTAATTTTACACTGCAAATGTTCCAATGAATAATGTATTTATATAGTTTTATTAACCGCGCCTTATAAAATTGATCTTTACACATAGCTATTCCTTGTTTCTCCTAATCGTTTAGTTCAGCATGCAGTTAAGCTACCTTGCATGTGTGCACATATCAGTTTTTCATACAGCTTGACACAGATTGTCATGCATCAAGTATTTTCCATGCCTACCTTTCTAGTGGTGTCTCAGCAAGACAAAAAAAGATGCACGAAAAAAGATAAACAACAGTGCAATCTTTCGCAAAGTCTTCGACCCGCACAACACTGACAGTATCGCAATAGAAGAAATAATGATCTGCTTTGTCATCAGTGACTAGATAAAAATTGTCGCATAAAAAATTATCATTATAGATATCAATTTTCCTATGTTTATATAGGAAATATATGTATACATATATGGAAGTTATCATCTACAGATTCTCTATTTGTTTGTAATTTCTCAGATCGCTGTGGTCATCCGAACATGGGTTAGCAGTTTCTATGTAATTCTTGAGAACGTCATCAAGATCATCCACTAGGCCCAGATTCGTGATTTTGCGAATAAGAGAATCCCGACTGTATCGGCTTCGACTACCATTCCTCGTGCTGGTTTCGGCGTCCACGAAGCAAACTCGATCGACGGGCAGTAGAGGCACCAGTAGGCACCAGTAGGCACGTTGCCAGCGTACGAGGCGTTACGAGGCTCACGAGACGTACGAGACGTACGAGAAGTACGAAACGTACCTTCGGGCTGCTGTCATTCCTTATCCGCCGGAGTACACGTACCTCTCAGATGGTACACGCGTTTATTAACTTTTACCAGTAAAAGCGAATCGGCTGGATTCGGGTATTTTCGAAATTAGTGAACATCACGCGTCGGGATGGCTTACGAGATATACAATATCTAGAACCTGGAGTAATATTATTTAAATTCAGGTGGATAATACTGTAAGGTAATAATTAACGTGTAAGAGATACGTAGTGACAGTAATGTGTCTTAGATAATAAAATTGGAGTTGTGGGATCGATGTTGCTTCTCGAGGGGCCATCTTCTTACGGTTTACAATGTGTTAAAAAGAATACCTTGAATGTGACACTGATCTCAGGGCTCGTTGAGTTTACTGTATTTGCGAAGATATGTGTAAACAAAAAATGGATTGGTGTAAAGTCGTGTTACTGTCTTTTGATCTTGATAGTTTACGGTCAATCGATTTTTTGCATTGCATTGCATTGCTTGAATTCTTTATTGCTTCAATCTCACGTGTACGTTTATTATGATATTTCGGGCGTCTGTTTCGTTTATGGAAATTGTTATGTCAGCGTCATCCTTTATCACTCTAAGGCAATCTTTAGCGTTACGACATTTTGAAGGGTGCTTCGTTTAGCAATCTGCAGATTGCTGTATTACGCTGATCTTGGAATGCAATTTAATTGGCACTTGTAGGGAAAATCTTTTTACTCGTAATAACACATACTTTTTATCTTTTTTATGCTTTACACTCAATGTTGTCAATGACTCGATCAAGTAGTGGTTATAGTATCATAATCAAAGTATTTGCACCGTAGCTGTCAAATCTGTCTGGTCCATTTGGATGGTCCTGTATAACAGAAAGTATCGGTTTAGCAACTAAGCAACGTAACGCTGTGAAAAGAAAAGAAAAGAAAAGAAAAGGAAAAAAACGAAAGTATAGAAAGCGAGAGGAACGGTGCTATTTCGCATAGTCATGTATTCGATGACCGTAAAAAGTATTATTATAGCAGTCATTAAATTCGCCAATGTTAGTAAACTTATTTTGTTGATTTGCTAGGATAATTAGTACACCGACACGTTGTTATGCGCACTATAAGAGTATAAGCAGTATAAGCAGTATAAGCAGTATAAGCAGTATCTGCTATGAACATTCTTATTCGTTATTACCAACCGGTTTAATCGTATCGGGTTACAGTCGCGCATTATCTAGCACAGTTATTTAGTACCGTTAATTGTATAGTTTTCCAAAATATTTCAAGGATGAACTAGCAACCTGCATTTCAAAGCAATTCAGGAATTTCAACAACTTAACGACTTAATGACTTAATTACTATATCCCGATTTATCCATACCAATGTAAAAGCTTGGTCAATGATATTAATTATTCAGACTATATCAGACTCAAGGATCTAGCTAAATAGTTTGTTGTCCTCGAGTATTAGAATTAGAATCTCTTATATCGGTCTCAATTTAATTTACACGCTTTTCAAGGTTTCAGATGATACATTCTCATTGGCTAGTATCAATTCCCTCGGTTTACCTTCAGGGATCATTCACATCTCCCATCAATGAAATTGTCGCTTGACACTGATTCACTGTAACGATGAAATATGCTTGCTCGCCATCTGGCGTTGTCGCTGGATTGCAAACGAGGTCTCTCGTCACTCCTGAAAATTGCTCTCGTGACGTTGGCTACGCCCAATTCTCTCTCGATAAGAGTGCATCCTCCACTTTTATATTTAATTTTTATGTATTAATTTAGCCAAGTGCATCTTTGCCAATCATATAAAAGTAACGTTACTTCTCAATCGTTGTATCTTGCGAATTTTCTTTCTCAGCACAATAAGCACAGCTGCATGATTAGGCAGAGATTCCACGAATTTGTCATCTGCCCAATATGCCACAATGTATTTATGGTGTTAAGACGTGGGAGATAATAGACAGTGGGGGAGGGGAGGGGGGGGGGGGGAGGAATATTCTTACTAGTGACACGCGCTTACGTGATTACCAATACAAGCATCTGTATTAATTTCTGCGTACCGTTTTACGGACGTGAAATCCCAGTGTATTCGTTGAATTGATATTTAGTGTAAATTTTAGTGCATAAGAATGAGTCAGAGCCGCTCTATTGTTGTTATCGCTTGGCCTACGACCGTTCAATTAATTTTATAGAGATAATGAAAAAGCCTCGGATCTTTTGCCAAGCTAGTCTTACAATTAAGTGAACTGGTCAAACGAGACCACGGATAACGATACATCCGCTTCTGCCAGTTTTTCGAAAATTCTTAGTTAATATTATTTATCCTGACTGGTCTATCCTTGGCGTCATTTCTATTAGTAGAAAAATTATAATTCTTACTTTCATGATCTGTTTTCAAAATCAAGTCTATGAAACGTTAATCGGTCCCTGTCGTTAACTTCTGAGTATTCCCCCATTATAGAATCATGATGAGACTAATTTGTAGTTCAGCAGTTTTTGGCAATGACGTAACGAAAACGATTCTGTAAGCCTACACTACGTTTCGTAAGTCAATTAAATATTATAAAAATTCTTTATTAACGTTTCGTTAGATATACCCGTCGTACCTTAGGTACTGTATAATAATCCTTATGAGCCCATGTGGTGGCTGAGTAGCGCTCGTCGTGTACATTAAGAAGGTGGGACATATAAGAGAATTCGTTATCGCTTGAATATACCAGCAGGTAAATTCTTAAGGGGAGATCGGCGGCCGGAGGCTCTTGGAAAGTCGACGACCTTGACAGACATTTCGATGCTCCTTAGGCAGCAGAGTCACTTCTTGAGCTTAGGGATAGCTCGTAGACGTAACGGACATATCAATAGCTTAAAGATCATTTTATTTTGTTATTAGATTTTTTGTTTTGCCTTTTCTTTAACAGTATTACCTTGTACGTACCACGTTATTTGGTAAATGTGTTATCGATGCTGTACCAATGTATTTTTTAATCAAGGTAATGTCATCTTTCTTCTTCGTATTTCAGAGACTTCCGGCACTGCCTCCGGCTGGAGAAACACGTGGCGAAGATGCTTGCTAAATGGTTCGAAATTCATGGCCGGTTCTGCGCCGGTCATCCCCTCGAAGTGATCGTGACGACCTTTGCTTTGACTGCGTGCATTATAAATTTGGAAACCGGAAGTACAAAATCACCGAGTCTTCCAGTGGTCCCGACGCCGCATTGCTGGCACGGTCGTTGCAATTCTGACGTGAGTTCAAAGTTTCATGGATACGAAACGATGTGACGGAACCTGTGTTTCAAATTATACAGCGCGTTATCGTGTAATTTGTTTTTTCTTTTTGGATTTATGCGTCTTCGACGAGCGTTTGTTTAACCTGATCACTTCCCGCTATAATATATTGGCTTCGTGTGCCATAGCTTTTCCGGGAATACATAAGAAACATAAGAATACATAATACATTATACGAAAATATAATTCATATTCAGTAACGTCAAAAGATAGCTTAGCTGTATATTACTTGTGTCTGTCGATATCATGTGAAATATATTTCTATGAATTACATTAATATTTTATTTATTAGGATCCAAATGTCGCGGATGTCATTGTAATGACCATGATAAGATGCGTTGCAGTGCTCTATAGCTATTATCAATTTTGCAAACTTCACAAGCTGGGTTCCAAGTACATACTGGGTGAGTGCATGCCCCACTCTTATCTATAGATCTAATTATCGAAATATCTATTTAAATCTATCAACCACGTCTACGAGATACGGGAACTATTATCAGATGATACCATATCAGACCATTTCATATATTAGAACTTGTCAACCTCACAATCTGATAATTCTGTAGGAGCTGCGACCTCACCGAGGTCACTTATTAAATTCTTACACCGATTCGGTTTTGTGCTGCCTGGTCATTGACAAGACCGGCTCTCTCTCTCTCTCTCTCTCTCTCTCTCTCTTTCTCCACGATGTTACTTACGACGCGAAAGTCTTGGCCGACTTCAGTGAAAGTTTCGAGAAAAGCGATAGCGTTTCATTGGAGGCCATTGGACGCCATTGGACGCCATTGGACGCACGCGATGCCCTCTAGAATTAACCAACTATTTGGAATGATTATTTTAATCGGACATATTATTATTTAGAGATTGTTCATTAGTATTGTTATTTTTAATATTTCGGGCTAGTGACGCAAATCAAGTTTCAACACTTACATCCGGTTTCGGCCGTGCTATAAATATGCATTTAGTAACAGTCACAAGGATTCATTGTGTCTGTGTTGCCGAGAGCATATGTATTTTTCTAGGTGGTAGGATAGTCACTCCTTTTTCTGTCAAGATTCCTTTCAAACCTCGAGTCCTCGCGATATTAACGAATTCATATTTTGCTGTAAATTATTCGATGTCAAATTTCTTGAGTCTACGTCCTTTGACAATTAATGTCTTTGGCAACAACAAAGTTTCACTCGACTAATAATAGAATAATGTATTAGCAATAGAAGTCGGCGATGCTTTTATAAGTATTATTGAAGATCGGAAGTTCTGCGCATTTATCATTTTCAAATCTTCCCAAGCGTAACGCACATAAAATGACAAAGATTTCTATTTTGATCTACGGTTAATTGCTACCATAGAAAGGACATGTCTATTGCAAGAACATAAAATATAAATATTATATTATTTTATTCTGTCCAGGTATCGCTGGTTTATTCACCGTCTTCTCCAGCTTCGTATTCACTTCCAGTGTCGTAAATTTCGGGCAGAGCGATATCTCGGACTTGAAGTAAGTTTTTCGAATTATTTCTTCAAAAATGAAAATCTTCATTACTGTCGACTGCAGTTAGCAATAAATACATAAATAAAGTTAACGTCGGCCCGAAACCTTTATTTTACAGAGATGCTCTCTTCTTTTTCCTCTTGCTGATCGATCTGTCAAAGGCAGCTGTACTGGCACAACTGGCTCTGAATTCACGAAGTCAGGAAGAAGTAAGAGCGAACATAGCCCGCGGTATGTCCTTGCTGGGACCATCGATCACCCTGGACACCTTAGTGGAAACGCTTCTGATAGGAATTGGATCGTTATCGGGCGTTCGCAGACTGGAGATGCTATGCGGTTATGCCTGTCTAGGAGTACTTGTGAATTACATCGTCTTCATGACATTTTATCCGGCATGCTTGTCACTGATACTGGAGGTAAATCAAATTTATCGTGTATCGTTGTCCATTGGTGGTAACGATGTCACTTAACTTTGGGCTACTATACTTATTAGCAATGATTCTCGAATGCGGTCGAATGCGTAAGAAAATCGCGCGACCATTCCTGAGTTAACGTTCATACGAATTCGATGGAATTAATCTCTCACGGTAGAACTTTTATCTTATCAGCTGTCGAGGGGCGGCTGTAACACGGGACCTTTGAGTGCTGAGAAAATCTTAATGATGCATACGGTGTACGACGAAGATCAGAAACCAAATCCCGTGGTGGAACGGGTTAAGCTGATTATGACTGCAGGCCTATTCGTAGTGCATGCACACAGGTATCTATGACTCCCTTTGACAACTTGAGGTATTTCTTAGAGAAGTTCGTAAGGAAGCTTGGCACCCAGTGATCGGGAAATTGTTAACTCTACATTTTGCTATCTCTTAAATCTTGCTCTCCTTCTCTCTCTCTCTCTCTCTCTCTCTCTCTCTCTCTCTAAATACAGAGTAATAAGAAATTCAGGCTCTCTTAAAATACGAAAATTCCCTGATGCGTGAATGAGTATATCAGAGACGAGTAAGCTGAAACTTTTTTTTGCCACTCGCTTTGCCGTTCATAATATCTCGTTTCATTGTACTATAAAGTCACAATAAAGAGAGACTGTAACGATTTCAAGGAGCTATCTTGCCATCTGACCTGTGGTACTTTTTTTCAGAAAGCTCATTGTCAGCCTGTCCTTTGTCCCTGAATTCAACAGGTCAGGTTCACCTTGCAACACGTTTAACAGAGGCCCACGTACTATTCACATTCGATGAACTATATGTTAGCAGCTTCGTAGATTCTATCGTTTCTGCATTGTTCCGTTCGCTTGAAACGTTTTCACCGGAATACATGTAGTGGCTTAAAAATCTTCCTGGCGTTCGTACACTCGATCATGTCATGTGACGGATGCGCGAGAACGAAAAAAACTCGTACGTAACGTTGTCGCGTAAGTTTTGCTCAAAAAAGGAAAAAAAGAAACAAGTTAAACCCTTGATTCTATATACTTGGTGCAATTTTTCATGGTGGGATCGAATTTACAGTGAGTTTCGTAATTTATTAAAATCCTGTGTACGACCCGCGCTCATCCTCATCCGTAATGCATGGTTTACACAAGGCGGAAGTAAACGAAGAGTGGATGCTTGTCACAGTTATGTAAGAGGAATCTGCCTCGTTGCCTCCAAGAAAGCGAAAAACGTGGGAAAAAATCAGTGGCATTTGAAGTTGTATGCGAGAGGATACTCAATAAAAAAAAAAAAAAAAAAAAATATTAGGACTATTGAATATTGCATGAGGAACGATAATAATATCGCTTGGACAAAGGATCGAGGAACCATAGATAGTAAAATGAGTGACCAAAAATAAACTCTTCGAGTATTTCCCTTGACATGGAGACGGCGTTCCCTCAGGTGGTGTTTCAGTCTGAGAAAAAACCGTGCACGCAGCTACATCGGCTGGCTGTTTAACCAGTCTTCTCCCTAGATTCTAAATATTTATCTCACCCAAGTCTATCATCGGTATGCTTATTTAGCTTATCGGTAAAAAAAAAAGACTAACAAAAGTAACAGTGTGCCAAAACTTTATTCCACATGGACCTCCTCCCTGACGAAGCCGTACACGCACTTTTGCCTAACACATGCTTTTTTTTCTCTAATATACTTTTTTGCATCCTCGTGTTATACACTCTGAGGTCCAGTGGATCTGAAATAGTTCTTTAGTGTGCTGCGTGAAACGGTGGAAATAACTCCATAGTATAGAGCCAATGTGCGTTAACAGCTAACAATCAAGAGATATTTAAATGGCAAACGGACCGTGCTCCGAGGAGTGAGGATATGCAAAGATTAGTATCAAGCGAGCGGCATGAAGAAGGCGGATGAGCGTGAATGCGGTAATAGAAGGATGATTTTGGTAGAGAGGGAGAGAGAGAGAGAGAAAGAGAGAGTGAGAGAGAGTGAGAGAGACTTAGGTTTAAAAAGGATTATTTAAAATTTATAAATATCTTACAATGTATATCTATGCGCGGATAATTTTGAATAACGTGTGACGCATCTAACGAATGGCATCTGATAATCAGCGATTTTTCCTAATG
This sequence comes from Calameuta haemorrhoidalis, assembly GCA_031763665.1. Taxonomy (NCBI): domain Eukaryota; kingdom Metazoa; phylum Arthropoda; class Insecta; order Hymenoptera; family Cephidae; genus Calameuta; species Calameuta haemorrhoidalis. The sequence continues at coordinate 121,979 of JARPRH010000755.1, forward strand.
TAATATTCATTGGTTGGGGTCTATTAACAATGCTAAAATGATGTAATTATTGTTTCAGTCGTTGGCCATTCAGGCATAGTGATAGTGAAAACGTTGTCGAGGGCAAGGTATCGCCTGCCAGTCCACATATTGTTATAAATCATCACAACGACACGGAGACTCCTGCAGACTTCAGGGAGTACCTCATGAATTGGCTTTCGGTCAGCGCGGATCACATTGTCATACTGATACTTCTACTTGCGCTGGCGGTGAAGTTCATATTCTTCGAGGACAAGGGCGAGATCACGAAGCAGTTGAGATTCAAGGAGGAACCGAGGACCGAGGCGAGGAAGACGCAAGAAGAAGGCGTAGCCGAGAAGAATATGCATGCCGCGACGTTGGACGCCTCCTTGAGGCGGAAGTTGGACGTTTCGTTTCCAGCTATTCACACGCCTGTCTTTCCGTTGTCAGGAATGGGCGGTGAATGGGTCGAAGTTGGGGACGAGGCCGAAATAGAACTTTTGGATAAAGAGGTGCAAACTGATGCCAGGAATTATAGTATGGACAGTACCAGTTATGAAAGTATATGTGACGAAAATGCTGGGCCTAGAAATGTCGAGGAGTGCCTTTCAATTTACCGATCCGAAGTAAGATATGTTTCTCATTATTAAATATCTTTCGGTATATTACCTTCGTTCTAGTAATAGACAGGTTTTATGGGTTTTCTTTTAAGAAGGCTGTAACAGTGGCTTATGATTTACAGCTGGGTGCCAGTGCGCTGACCGACTGCGAGGTCATCCAATTGGTAGAACGTAAATATATACCGCCGTATCAATTGGAAAAGGCTGTAGGGGACTTGGAACGTGGTGTAGGTATACGCAGGAAGTTAGTTGGTGCAGCCGGTGGTTTCACCGAAGATCTTACTGATCTTCCGTACAAAAACTACGACTACAGTAAGGTCTTGGGTTCCTGTTGTGAAAACGTTATTGGGTACGTGCCTGTACCTGTTGGCGTAGCTGGACCATTGCTGGTGGATGGTGAACTTGTGCACGTACCAATGGCTACCACTGAAGGATGTCTGGTAGCATCGACGAATCGTGGAAGCAGAGCTTTGCTTAGCTGCGGTGTTACCAGTCGCGTAGTAGCTGACGGAATGACCAGAGGACCTGTTGTCCGTTTCCCTAACATCGTACGCGCCAGTGAAGCTATGGCATGGATGCAGGACCCTGATAATTTTGAAGAGATGAAGAACAGCTTCGACCTCACCAGCAGATTCGCCAGACTTACCAAGATTCATGTGCGCATAGCGGGGAGACATCTGTTCATTAGATTTGTGGCTAAGACTGGAGATGCTATGGGAATGAATATGCTGTCTAAAGGGACCGAAAAGTCTTTGCACACTGTGCAATCTTATTTTACGGACATGGAGATACTGTCGCTCAGTGGAAATTTCTGCACGGACAAGAAACCAGCTGCTGTAAATTGGATTGAAGGTCGCGGCAAGAGTGTTGTTTGCGAGGCTATTGTACCCGCTGATATTGTTACCAATGTTCTCAAGACTTCCGTTCACGCTCTAGTCGATGTTAACATTAGCAAGAATATGATTGGATCAGCAGTTGCTGGTAGCGTCGGAGGATTCAATGCGCATGCTGCGAACATTGTCACGGCCATCTTCATAGCAACGGGTCAAGATCCTGCTCAAAATGTAGGAAGCAGTAATTGTATGACTTTGATGGAACCTTGGGGACCGGATGGTAACGACCTCTACGTCTCCTGTACGATGCCTAGCATAGAAATTGGAACAATTGGTGGCGGTACAGGACTACCGGCTCAAGGAGCCTGTTTGGCTATGCTAGGTGTGAAAGGTGCTCATGCCGAAGAACCTGGTGAAAATGCAAACAAATTAGCCAGGGTGGTCTGCGCTACAGTGCTCGCTGGAGAATTATCGCTCATGGCTGCTCTTACTGCTGGCCACTTAGTCAAGAGTCATCTGCGGCACAATAGGTACAGTATCGTCAACTGTTCATGACTTGTCTTCGATGATTTTATCTTACTGTAAATATAATTATATGAATTATCATTTGCAGGTCAACCACAACGGTCAATAATCCAGTGAGCTCACCCAAGTACGAAGTTGGAGAAAAATTAACTGTACCAAGTGTATTACCAGCATTTCAAAATCTTTGCACAGACTCCATTCATCGGTCCTAGCATCGTTTCTAAAAGTAACGTTGGTCAGTTTTTCTCATTGTGATTCGTCGGCAGAATTATACCTGCATCGTTTTCCTTGACAGCCTCCATTTAAACTGATCCAAAGATATATAGAAGCAAATAACAACCTGAGCTATTCACAATCGTCATACATTTTTCGTCGAGGATAAAATGCTCTAGCGGTTTTTTTTTTTTTTTTTTTTATAATAAATGGAGGTGTGAATGACATTGAAAAACGAAGAAGGAAGGTTATAAGATGAATTATCTGCTTGTGAGAATATAACTTTTGAATCGTGGTTACGATGACTGTGTTCAATCGTTCTAATTTCAGGAAAATTAAGAAGATACAAGTGTGTGAATGAGTCGGTGAATGATCGAATGAGCGAATGATTAAACGAATAATAGAAAGAAAGAGATACATAGCGATAAGTGAGTATCAGAAAAAGAATTATTGCTCTTGCCTTCTCCTTTTAAAAATGTATATCCAAATTGCTTCCAACGTCGAAATGATGGAAATACAGTAGGTAAGACAAAATCTTACTCTCTCAAAATCTCTTCACTTTTTCCATGGATGTACAATTATATATCAGTTATTGCGTTAATCATTCGTACACACTGCTACTTTATGAGGAGAATTTAATTGTATTTATGAGAATATCGACGTATGCATCGGAGCACGCGTTTGTTTCTTCTTGTCTCTCAGGAGGAACGTTGCAACTTTAATTTTTTGTTTAGTACAATAATAGAAATATTAAAGCGAGATCTTGTTTTCTGTAAGACATAGAAAAGAATCTTATTAATAGACAGCTCAGATCAGGTTTTCAGGATATTTCACATTTTCAATGAAACTTACGTCAAATGTGAGAAGGGTGGCATGGCATGGCATGGCATGGCATGGCATGGCATGGGAGAAGTATTATAAAATTAGTTGAATAGTGAATGAGAATCATCCAGAATGTGACCATGAACTATGATATCATGATAGCTAAGGATATAAATATTTTTTTGATCCTTTCTCTTCCCCATAGGAAAATGATCGCAGCTTGAACTTGCCAAGACCGCGATAGGACTGTATATCTCAATTTATTTTAATTATTTTTTTTAATATATGAAATTAGTGTGTATATATATGTATCTACACACTTGAGAAAACAGTACCTATTAAGTGGGACGCAAGTTTTTATATGTCAGAAGTTTGAAAATTTGATGTCGGGTGTGTGCAATATGTCAACGGATTTCTGTTGAGCCATTGGAATCGCAGTCATTTTAAGGAAGTCATAAATGTCATTACCATAAAAGACTGTGCAATTAATAGTTTATTTTATATGAATCAGCGCACGGTGGAAGGCTGTTGGCAAAGAATTGTACTCTAGAGCTAGATTCTGATTGTAATAAATAAAGAATTAATGGTAGCCTTGTACATACATACATACATGCAATGTAGTATAATAAATCATTGTTAAGAAATTCCAAGAGTAATTAATTACTTCTGTATAAACAGCTGATTTTAGGAAAAATTCATTGAATATGTTTTTGAGTTAAAAATTATCCATAGTTATATCGATGGTACATAAGTGAGTGCGTATGACAGATGTCCTAATGATCTTATTGATCTTACATTCTTGTTAGTGATATACAGAAAGACGCGATCTGGACTATTGTCATTATGTTTAATGATTATTGCTGGGGTAAGATCGAAGGCACAGCCTAATGTGCGGTGTACGAGGATATAATATGTTTGAAAGATAATTTTGTAAAGAAAATAGAATAATTAAAGAAATATTTATATAATAATTCTTGAAGTGTATGTCTTTTCACGAACTCTATGTATACATTTTGAAAAATAATACTGCTATCGGTAACATATGATTTTAAACAGGTAATGCAGATTGATTTATTGTATTTCGTTCAGTGGAAAAAATTATTTGTTGCTATCTTATTAGTGACCTAATGAAATGTATTCACAGAATATACTCGCTAGATAATAAATTATCAAACAATATGCATAAATTGATGTGTATAGTGAACAAACAATATGCGTTAAAATAATAGAAAAATAACAATATATAAGACTTCTTCATGCAAACTCCTTATAATCTATGGCTGGGATTGTACGAAACTTTATAGGTACCAGAAAATGTAATTTTTGGTCTACATTTTTTCATACGTTTCTTCGTAGCCACACGTAACGCAAGAATGTGTATACGTATCATCATCCTCGTTATAGGTATCTTCTCCAAATGTGTGAACGTGAGATGCTTT
>JARPRH010000755.1:151312-166679 GCA_031763665.1 Calameuta haemorrhoidalis
TTTTTGAAATCGGTCATAGTTTCGCAGAGATACACAAAAATTCAAGTGTTCCACTTCAATTGCGCATTACTGTATATGTATATACACACATGTGAATATGTATATGTATACATATAAAGGCGTATATCATCCAGTACGGATTTTCCATCTCGTGTTCGATTATTCACCGGAAATAGTCACTACGAAAGGTAGTTGGACGAGCGCAAAATAAAGTCTGTTTCAATTGCATCCGATGGCAATACTTTTACTTGGCTTAACTTTTCTTTTCATTTCTCATTCTCTCCGACTAACACACTGTCACACTAGGAATGCTAGGAATTTTATTCTCCTCACGTTTTCACCCCTGCAGACATTCTTTTTTCTTTTTTAATTATTAACACGCGCGCAACCCCATTACCGTCGCTTGATGCTGCTTACCTAATCTTTTAAAATAAAAAAAATTGCATCGACTATAATTTCAATTTTATCAGCCTAAGGGCAGGATTGGCAGCACTGCTTTTGATAAAGTGGCACACGGCACATATTCATCAGTTTGACTCTGCTGCAAAGCTGCGATTGATCTTTACACTCTCCTGCAAAGTGTAATTTATATAGAGATTTCTTTTCTGCTTAATTGATATTTTTTTTTAAATTTATCTTTAACCCTACCTGGCGATTGTGGACACGGTGGACCCTTGCAAGTCTTCATGACAGATGGACGTGAAATGTCTCTGCATGCATTACCTGCCGGTTTTTTTGTGCCGAACCAGACGCACTGTAGAATCCTGTATTTTATACCGTCCTCCTCGCAGGAAGCAGTGCACTGAAATAATTATGATAGGAATTGATATTTGAAAAATTAATTTTTCCTTTTCCTCTCTTACCTCTGACCATTCGCCTACACGCCACACGCCTTTGCAGGCACCGTTGTAACATTCTTGCCTCTGCGGTGGCCTTATGCCGTCGTCACACTTACTGGAATCCAGAACTGTCACATTTTGTGTGCCATCTTCAAGCTCATCGATCAATTGACAGCTGATTTCTCGCCTCTGCATCGCTGCAATATTTAAAATATTGTCAATCATCAAGTGAAGTAGGAAACCAAGGATGACGTCCATTGGATGACTTACCAGTCTTCCAATTGAAGCAGCGTGAAGTTTCACAAGGTGTCCATTCCCCGATGCTCCACTGAGGGCATCTTCCGGAACCACAAGGTCTCACTTTCTGTGGGACAGGATATCCGGCGTCCTCGCATAAATTCGCACCGATCACTGTCTTGGGTGAGACTATTGTGGAACTTGAATTTATTTTCGACGTACGAACTGTACATTGCGCTCCTCTCATCTGTGTGGAATAATTTTTGTGATAACAAATTTTTAATCATTTTTTCAAAAAGTATCTAAAGGTACCTGAAATCCACCTCCGCCGCAAGTTTGTGAACATTTTGACCAGTCTGTTGTGACCCATTCGAAAATCAGGTCGTCTGCTGTTCCTGATGGTGCGAAAAGAATAAGCGTTAAATTTTTATTATTATTATGTAACTCTTTCTTATCGTTGGATCTCATACCTTTTCCTAAGATTACTGGACTTATGGATGAGTCGTCCATAGCATCTTCATGATCAAGAGCAGTAGAGGTTAGGGCGTCCCATGTTTTACTACTTTCAAAGTCCCTTGATATCTTCTGGGAATAATACGTATCTATTCCCTGATCTCCTGGATTACTGAGGATATCATCCTGATGGACTTCGTGAGAGACATTCTTCGAATACTCATTGGTCTCCTTGGAAGACAATGCGGGCTTCTGATACTTTCCGGAAATGGATTCTTCCTCTTGTACAATCTCAGCTGGTGAGGGAGATACGCTGGTATTGTTATCTGTAATAACGGCACTATTATTTGGTCCCATCAATTCCTCCTCCACTTTGCCACTTGTTTTGTCATTTGCGATTTCCGGTAGCACCAGGTCATCCGAATTCAAACTTTCAGTAGTCTCGTTAGTACTGACTTCCGGCAGACTCTGATCTGCATCCACATCCGGTTTAGCATCTAATTGACTTTCGGTCCTTTTACGTACTTCTAATTTAGTCTCTTTAGCAATATTTAAACCTGAATCCATTTTCTCGTGTCTTCCTTCTAATTTTGTCGGATCTCGAAGATAATAAGCACTGATAACGGTGTGTTCAGGATTTCTTATAGATTGTAATTCATCATTAAAATTATCAGCAACTCCATCATGATTTTTAATAAAATCATTTACAGATTCCTCTTTTCTCTTTTCCTGTTCCCTCCGCTTCGTCTTTCGCAATGACTCCTCGATATAATCTATTGCTGATTTCGTTGGGACAGCCGACATCCGCCTTTCCGTCACGACTTCCGCTGTACTCTTAACGCTGTCCTTACGTTGAAGTGCAAAAATAGCTTCGTCGATGTCGTACGGATCATCATCAATGAAAATCCTCTCCTCGTCTGGACCAAATTTCTCATCTGGTATACCAGCTGCACTTCTGTGCACAATATCGTAGTCCTCGTTTCCATAGTTCAGATGATTTCGTCTGCTCGGTGACATTTTATCTTCGTCCCGTAATTCGTCAAGTAATATCGGTGATATCATTCTGTGACCTCGGCTGGATGCTCCACCATCGTTAAACGGCCAATAGGACTGTAATAGATAATCAGTAAAACTCTAGCAAAAGTATCAGATAAATTTTCATTTTGATATTTCACTTATAAAAAATATTATCTCTGTCTATAAGTAAATAAAATTCTTCGCTTTAAAATTACACTAGAAAATTGTACATACCGTGCTTCATGCAATATTTAAACATTGATAAAAAATTGTGGATACTATTTGGATCTATGGAAATAAATAGGCTCAGGAAAGTTTATTGTAAATTACAATAAGCAAATTTAAGAGCATCGAACATCACAGGTTATGTGATCAATATTTATTTAATGATTATCAGACATGTAAGAAGACTGGAAAAAAAAAGTTGATCAGAGGTTATTGTACTAAAAGACTGAAGTCATACTCGAGCAACTACTATTTTATCTATTCGAAGAAAGGAACAAACAAACTTTCTAATCTTAATTCAATATTGATCTAAGCATTCTTCTCAATCTCATCATCGCGAGGCATTACTTTTGGCTCGCGAGATAAATTCCATCTCACCTTCAAACTCGAAATGAGACGAGTTATATATGGCAAAACGGTAGAGGAACCGGAAGTTGCAGAAGATTCGACGGATTCGTGGTAACCAGGCTGGTATTAGAATCCCAAAGATAAAGATTCCAGACCAACATTAATATAGTCCAAGTTCAGTGCCAGCATAAGATAATAGCATTATCAGGAAACGTTAGTAAATTCAGAAAAGATATGTACGACTGTATGTTAGATGATTCAATGTACAAAAAAGCAATAAGATCAATCAATTTTTAAAAATTGATTTCAGAGTGCAATAATTTATCAGTGTGTTTAATACGTGACTAATCATATAGAACAGTAGAGGACCATTACCTAATAATATTTGTTATCTCTAAATCAATTTTACAATTTAATTATTGCGAAACGGTATAAGGGAAGCAGTATTAAATGTGAAGTAATCTAATTTTTAATCGTTACACATGTTTTACCTGATGCTGAGCAGTCACTGTGTATTCTCCATGTGCCATTGTCGCGTCCGGATGTGACGGACCTGAACTTGGTTTCTTAGGACGTGGCTTCTTCGTCGGTTTCACCGGAACACTGCCTTCAGGACGTGCCTCGTGGCTGATATCTTCATTGCCAAACGCGAAAGACCTCACATAGACGGATGCTAGACACAGAAACAAAGCAATGCCAATCCTTGGGAGTTTCCATAGAACTTTCTACACGTCAAAGGAAACTGGTCCGATAGCTACCTGCGTGATCAATATGTACATTCTCATCGGAATTGGAAATGGCTGAGTCTAAATTGGCATCTTGACTTTGCTGCACAGCATTTCCAGAACGCAAAACCTCTTCGCTGCTCATTTGCTCTCCGTGCCTAACCTTCACCTGAAGTACAGTCTCGGCTTTCGTGCTGTCGGCTAAAATAATCGTACATTTTTTATACCGTGCATTAGAAGTAGAATAAAAAATCTGTTCAGGTTTTATAAAAACCAAAATTCACCATTGCAAGCATAAATTCCACGATCTGCATGATTTATGTCTATAATTCTCAATACTCCTTTCTTGCTGATCTTGTGCTTGGATGACTTTCGCAGTATCGTGCCGTCTTTGGTCCACATGATCTGACTCCTGAAACAAGATACCAATTAGCTAGCTTAGAAAAATATTTTTCATTTATCATCAGTGTGATATTACTTTTCAAACTTCTTGACAGGACATCGAATCTTGACTACCGATGTTCCATAAAAGACTTTGGCTATTCCGCCAATCTTCAGATCCACCTTCTTGTCCGATTCTGGCTGGTCGAACGTTGCGTTCTCGCTAAGGATTATTGGTTCCACTTCGCTTCTCATATTGTAACATGATTTCGTATTGCACGGTTTCTCACTGGCTGGTTTTGGCGAAAGACAATCCCTTTCTTGCAGCGTTTCCTTCCTACCCTGCGCCATCACCTGTTGACATGCAACCGTGCGCGACTTCACACCGCCGCCACATGTTTTTGAGCACTAAAAAATATAAATGACATAAATATACATAGCGACGTATGTACATGTGGAACTATTTGAAATTGGTCCATATGGAAATTTCTGACATGACAGTCTCAGGAACCGCACTCTACCTTGCCCCACTCTCCAACGTGCCACGTGACAGGACAGTCGAACACATTACAGTACTGACGGTCCGACGGCGGAGGCTGTGGACACATGTGGCCAGGAACTATTACTGTATTCACAGTTCCCCGCGTCACCTCATGTATGCAATTGACGTCTCGTAACTGAATCCCGATACCACAAGGGCTTTTGCAAGCTGAGAATTCGCTATAGTTCCACCTGAAAAGGAGATCAGCACAATGAGATCATCCAGTAGCACACTACCAATATGCACAGCAGCTGCCTTTCATTAGAATCATTATGGACCGTTTATTAAAATCATTTGTACAGAACATAAAAGTCATGAGACTTACCTGGGTGGACAGGGATGATCATTGCAAGATTTTATCCTGGCTTCCGGTCTTGTTTCCTGACTGCAAAGATACGGTGCCACTGGTCTGCCATTATCATCGCGTACACAATTTATTATGAGATCCTGCATACCTGTAAGATCATTTAGATTAAATTAATCATCTCAAATAATCATTGTGTAGAATATACAATTACTTGAGCTTGTTCGTGACTTACCACCTAAGCACGTTGCACTGCAGTGAGTGTATCCAGCTTCCCTCCAGGAGAAGGTAGTCTCGGTAGCAGTTCCTGCAGCGATCTTGACACTACCTTCGTAACTCTCACCTCCAGAACCCCTTGATCCTGATCTGTAAGGATCCGTCATGCTGGACTCAGCATAACCACTGTCGCCTACAGTGTCCATCCTGTAGGACAGACTATTCTCGAGGATGCTGCAAGGCTCCATCTCGCACCTCTCTGTCTCTATGGGTTTTGGTCCAGAGCACTGGTGATTGGGTAGCTTGACGATGGTGCGGCTGAACTCCAGGAATATCTTACAGTGGACCTCGCGATGACGGATACCCTCGCCACAGGTAACACTGCACGGTGACCACTCATCCACGATGAATCTGAAGAGTCAGTACTTTTGATATTTTTCTTCTCCATGATCTTTTTACATTTTATTTTTTTTTTCTTTGCTCTCCAGCGGCTCTTTTATTGCCCGTGATCGATTACGAGGGCGGATAGCCACCGGTTTGTATTTTGATTGAAATTAATCATGGGAGATTAATTGTCCTACTTCACGATGCGTCCTTTCACAATGGTTCCATTTGCTTCGAAAACAGTAGGCGCTACTATACGGGTGATATCGATCAGAATCATAAAATTGTTCTAGTTTCTATCAAGCGACTGTGTAGGTAGATGTTATTCAGTTGTTTTCAACGTCTGAAGTTACTTTGATGATTGATACAAATTTTCGTTTGCTTCGTTTCGACTCTGGAGGAACATACTGTACCTAATATATGTGAATAGAGTACACAGTGAGACAAAAATAATCTGATCCAACAGTCTAGTTCAATTCATAGACAAAGTAAAGATTAAAATTTGCTTCACAGACTGTCAAAAAATGTCAGTGATAATTTATTTCACAAAATTGCAAAACTTAGGCAGGATCAGGTGTAAAATAATTAATAATGTATAAGCTGTCAAATTTGTCATCAATAAATGACGTACATTTTACAGGTGATGACACTGGATGCTGTAGTCGGAGAATAATCTAAGACTGAAGAAAGAGGAAGTCCCTTAAAAGGGTTTGAAGATAAGGAGACTCATAGATTAATAGGATATCTCGGATGCAGTCAGGCACCGGCAAAGTAGACCGTATAACTGTCAAAACAGATAAACTGACGCCAGAGAACTAAATGAGTGTATTCAGTGGGTCAAAGGTCAGCTAAGGTACGTATCCTACGTGTTCTGCATGTAAAGGATAGCTTCTACCGGGACACTAGCGTACGACGAGGACTTTACCATCAATGTGACGTCAATGGTATCGATTATCGATCGATTGTCATTCGATTGTTTTAATTGTACTTACGTCGAGTCCGATGGTACAGCCTGATCAATTAATTTCTCAGGAACCGGCGGTGCTGGATACGGGTGCATCAATGGGAGACTGAAGTCGTCAGTGTCATCTGATGAGCAGATATATTTGTTCATTTTGCCATAACTAGCGTAATTATAACAAAATGGAACTTTTTGCAGGAAATTCGAAACGAGAATGAAGGTACAGGTATTATTATTATTACTATTTCAATGGTTAGACAAAGCGAAGAGAATTTTGAAATTAAATAATTATTTTTGACTTTGTCGGAGCTGCCATATAGGAGTATTAAAAAAGTTTCATCGCGAGCTTCAAACTGCTGGAAAATTAACTTGGAGTCCGAACCTTCATTACTGAAACTGCTGAATTTTTATTTTTTTTTTTATTTCTTCGACTCTTTTCATCTCCGCTGATTCAATATCATTCTTATATCTATGTACGTGTAAACTTACAGACTGTGCAGGGATTATTCGTTCTGCATTCCTGTTCCGTACGCGGATGTTCTCCAGGGTCGCAATCCGTAGAGAGTCTTCCGGTACCGTCGCGACATTCGACCGTCCTGGTTTTGACGCCAGTGCCACAGGTCACCGAGCACTATTTGATAAAAAGAAAAAAAAAACCGTGTCTTCAGGGTCTGACAAAATAATACGTACACGTACCATATGTACGTGTTAAAACATCTAGCGAGCACCCAACGGGTATACGAATGTCAAAAGAAATTTGAAAGCAAACTCGACTGGCACAATAGCATTCAAACTGTCTATATCCATTATAAAAATGTCGTTCTGTATATTTAATTAATCGATAACTGATAGCTATTGATAAATATGTACACGCAAGACTCTTCAGTGGAATATATCAACTAAATTTCCCATATCTTGAATAATTGTATGATAAAAAAAATACCTCGTACTGTCATAATTCGAAGTTTTTATAAGTACGAAAAATATATAACAAACTCAGTCTCACAGTCTGTACAGAGACATAACCTAAAAAGATACTTGCGTAAAGTAGGATCGAAAGCAAAAGACTCAAGGATAATTGACTCTTGGACTGAGGGGAGTAGCGCTATAGGCGCCTACCTGCCTATACAAATACATATTCATCGAAAGGCGGTAAGTGTTCTAGGGTGCAAGATATAAGGTTGAAAGTAAATTGTATGCCGGCGTAACATGAAAATAGAGACCCACTCGCGTTACCCATAGTCTGCTAAAGAAGGTAGGGAAGAGGTTAGAGAAAGGTGGGAGGACCCAATAGCTTCAAGTACTTAGGCGGGTGAGAGGAAGAAGAGCGGCGTTGGCGGTCGTGAGCTTTCAGCTCAATATTTGCTTGGCTCGCTTCACAAAAGCGAGAAATCTATCAATTCCTGTCTTCCATGCTCATTCATTCGGCTTTCAGTCGGATGAAATCATTACCGTCGACGGACTGGCTGATGGGCGCCGGGTGGTGGTCTGGTGCGACGGAGAAGAAAGAGACGGGTAGACGTCAGGGCGCACTAAAGTAACGGAGTAGGACGTACCCGTCGAGCTAGTACGGGGCTTTGGCGAAGTTATCATAAAAGAGGCCCGTAGCCTATGGCGCTTGGTAGTACGTCTGTCGAGCGCTAGAGTGCATTGTATATCAATCAGGAATGGAAACGCCGTAAATCATAACCTCGCTGTGTTCCGCGTTTGCTGATTATGGATTTTCGCATAGGATATACAATACACGTAAACTCGACGGGTTCTGTTACTGTTATTACGCGTTGTCGACTAGCCGTTTTATGTTCTTAGCATTGGAAACGTCGTTTTATCTTTTCGTGTACGTAACACACGTGATTGGCTGGCTGAGTGTTTCTCGACTAGTTTAAAGTGCCTCGTCGAGACCCATTTTCAACGTTCGTTTTAGTTTCGATCAATTTTCACCTGAAATGTACTTTTTATAAGTGACCTATGTACGTGACGAATGGATCTAGGCTAATGTACTCTTTTTTTATTTAATTGGGAATTATCTGTGACTCGTGTAATATCAACTGTAACTGTCAAGAGTCCTCAGTATTTTTTCTTTAATTTTAATGAACGTTTCAGAATGAATTCTGCTACGTTATGTAGCGCGAGTTTATTTATCCGTATTTGCATAATCAGTTGCATCTCTATATAAGAGGTATAAAATCCGATATTCTGCTGTGGTGGCTGTGCTACGTGTACTCTACTTTACTTACGTTGTGTATGCATGTACACGAGCACGTTGGTATATGAGATAAACCAGGGGAGCATCTAAACGAAGAGAGTTGTTTGGCGAAACTGAAATAGTAAGCTAAATATTTTAACATGCTTGTTTTTGGAATATACGCTGGTTCAGCTGTGCTGATTTGAAACGTTCTCTGATGGTAGCAAACGTCGGGATTGTTATAACGGGGGTCGAACAACGGAGGAGCTTCGCGTATACTTAATTGGGTTTGTCTGTTTGCAGTATGGTTATCGGGGGATATGCGTTGTTAAGGTTATGTTTAGAATAACTCGAATGCTTCCTGTGCACTCAATGAGACATCCTGTGTAACGAGTGTCAATGATTTTCGGTTTGTGCGACAATATCTATTGTTTTAATATTTTAACAATGCTTTTTGACAGCTCATCCTGTACGCAGGTACAGGCAGTGACGACGTTAGTTTTTTTTGTGCCACGAGTGTTAGACAGGTTATAGGATAAATAAATAGTTGGTGGAAGGGGTTTAGTGACCTCATGAATAAACCAAGACGTTCGTTCTATGGTGTAGGGACGATTTTTCTTCTCGGGGGTAAGTTTAAACTAGGCGTGGCTTCTTGCTAGCTGGATTCTACGTATGAGTTATACGTATAGGTAACTCCTTCGGTTATGTACTTCTTTTCTCTCTCTCTCTCTCTTTCTCTATTCATTTTTTGTTTCTTTTCTTTTTTCTTTTGTGACAAACTTTCCTCGTCAAAGGCAGGTGCTTGTTATTTACGCTGGCTGTTGCGAAATAAAGTTAAACCGAAGGCATTATGGCGTTTCAAGATTTTGCCAGTGGGACGAGCACTGTGAACTTTTCCGATTCTTGGCGACGTTTTTTTATTCTTTTTTTTTTTCTTTTCAATTTGACTGTAACTAACCCGCCATTATTCCTGTCGAGAAGCTGATAAGGGGTGAAATTGTCAAGCTTCGAAATGCTATTTATTTACTTATACACAGATGCTCTATGTATCTAGTATTCTTTTTTGACTTATTTTTCTTTTAGATTCAATCACGGACTTCACAGCGAGATTAGAGAACTCGTTAAATTCTTCGAAGAAACTTCGTGTCCCAGAAAGTTTGGCATCGATATTGTGTTTGGTGTCAAATAATGTAACTGCGGTGGTAAAAGAGGCACCAGACGAGACAGTCTTTCGTATAGGTATACATACATACATATAGTAGACTATAATATATTATAGCTGTATATTCACGCCCAGGTAATTTCTCTTGCGACAGTTTCTTTTATTCGTTTTGGCAAACCTGAGGAGAGAGTTTGAAGTTTTAGGGATGCTGTGACCGAACGGGGACTCGAAGAAGTTGAAAAAGACTTATTTGAAGACTAAATTGTCTTGTTTGATCTTGGCGGATGCAACCTCGTTCCTTTCGTGGACCAGTCGAGCGTGATGCTACGGTTAAATAAAATAAGGAGTAACTGCATCCAAGACACGTTATTACTCCACTATTCGTTGTACGTTACTGGAGGAGACGATGGTTTTGTTTTTCTTGCTTTTTGTATTTCCCGCCACGCTTCGTGATAATTGGCTGGACGCTTCTTGGATCCTGAATTTACTGAATGCCGAGCGAGATGGAGGGAAGGAAATAAGATTTAAAAAAAACTAAAATTTTGTGTAACGCAATGACTTTTTCGGATTTAAAATGTTGATACTCATTGCTACTCACTTTGCTCCAATGACTGGTCTCCCACATGGGGCAGGAAATTGTATTGCAGCTCTCTTGGTGCCTTGGTCTATGCAGCCCGTTGCACTTGTGTTCCGGGAGCTGCAATTTCGAGAAATAACACTTTAGTTTCCTACGTATTGACCAGGGACGTTGCTTTGGGAGAGGAAATAAAAAAAAGCTATAAAATAACACGTTGAACAGTCGTAAACGTGACGGTGTTTTTCTACCGTTGAATAAAGACAGGAAAAAAGAAGAGACTGTACATCGAAATAAGTTTTGCTACTTGAAAGAATTTGGAAAAATTATTTTCACGGTATTTTAATTAAATTTTTTTGAGGTTAACCCAGCAATCAAGACATCGATGGTTCGATCGTTCACGTGACAACGCAAAGATAACTCGTTGCATCAGTAATTCGAGTCGAGCGACTTTCAACGTTTTTGGGAGTGTTTCGTAAAATATGAAAATATATTTAAAATGCATATATGTGTATATACATATATGTCCCAGTGAATTTGAAGTCTCTTTGATCACGTAAAAGCATTTACGCGACTCTGCCAGGCGCGACGTAGCGACGTCGGTCGTCGACACAATTGTTCCAGATTTCGCGCAACGAGATGTCATTTCACAATGGTATTTCGCCACAAGGATTTTTCAGCTTGGAAAATTTCACGCAAGTCCACATTCACGTGTACATACCTACGCCAGTCGTACGTTTTCCTTACCTTGTCGGTAGTTTTGTTAGCCTTGTCCTCGGTGCAAAAAACGTTTCTAGTTCTCGAGCCACCGCCGCAGCTGGCGCTGCATTCGCTCCACTCGCCAGCGACCCATCTACACAGAATTAATTCATGGTGGGAATAAGTAACTAAAAGAAGAAAGAAAAAATCTAGTATTCATTGTTACCTGATCTCACGAGGAGATAAAAATCCACATACATTAAAAGCAAGATCCATTAAAAACAAGATCCATTACTATAATAATGTATCCAGATGAATATTATTTATCATTCTTTCTTAAGCAATTTTGAAATACATTCCAACAGACACACGGAACGTTCTAATCGAACGAGTCACTTGCTTGTTGTATTATTGAATCGCAGAATAAAATTTGTACTGAGATTCCTGATGCAATTCGGATAAGTCACATTAACCTCAGGATACACGTGAGTCTCTATTTGTATTACGAAAGTAATAAATTCTTATTTAAATTCCCTGAAATAACTGTTCCGTACGGAGGTATGGTTATCGACTCGCAGTGTATAACCAATTCTTTCTGCATATCTATTTCTATTTTTATACCTTCGATTTTCAAGTCTTATCGTCAAGTTTTATATTGCATATAGCCCGGCCCGTTGCTCGTTGCACCAATGGCTTCCTGGAGTTGATTCTGTGCAAAGACATTATTGGCATTATCGATGACCCGATATCGTGATGGCGTTCCAAATCGTTTTTTTCCTTCCCAACGAATGTTGAAACCGTGGCTACGATATACGTACTCTGTGCATCTATCTGTTACGTAACTGTAGTCAGATATAACTATAGCGAACGCCACCGTTAAACTTCTCCAGGGTAATTCGTATCGAACGCAGGCATTATTCACTGCGCAGGAATTAATTGCAAACGGACCTTTCTGATTCTCCTGGCGAGCGGACTTGTATTTTGCTTTTCAAAAAATTACCTAGGCTTGAGCGACGTGGGTCGCCAGACGGATCTATCGATCCATTCTGAATTAAACGCGCTTTACACATAATATATACTGCATTGATTTTCGTTAAAATTTATCAAAATTTATGGATCGGTCGTTTTCGTAACAGAAAAATTAATTTTTTTAAATTTCATTCCTTCGCTCAAAAAGACTAAGAAATAATGTACTTGAATGAAAATCTTACTGGTCGACGATAAATATTCGTCTGCTGAAAATTAAATCGATCTTTAACAAAGCCACGTTATTTAAACAAGAATAAAACAACGTCGAATCGCAGTGTCTCCGCAGTGTGGCGCCACAAGCGAATAAAACTAAATCGCAAAGCGAAGTAATTACCGCAATTTGAATGCCGACAGTCGTTGTTATCCCAGTGATTAGTTAATACAGCCGCCATTTCGTGAAAGCCTCGAATATTTAATATCCCGTCAACATAACATTGTCAGTAGGTATAAAGAGCTTTCTACCGCGAATTCTAATGCCCTGGAAACATAAATATATTAGTCCCACGCGAAAAGAGGACCGAGGATGTAGAAAATACGCGGAAGCTACGACGTCATCAACGAATATTACACGACGTCAGGTCGCGTTTACAAAATTTCAAGACTCTTATTGCGGATCAAGCTTTTTGAAGCTGGAACGTATATCCTCACGGAATAAAGTCGCTTTACGGTTTGACTATTACATTTTTTTTCCGCTGCGCTATACTACAAAAGCCTGTGGGCCTTTCTCTTGGCTAATGGCTGTTGAGGCAGTTGAAAGCCTCCTGTATTGCTCGTGTTTGCTACTACTCATGCTTCGACTACAGTTTTCAACTATATATACACATATATAGCCTTTCTGCCTGGTTACCTTCCTGCCTATATGCCTTGTAGGCCTATGTATATCACCTAGTCCAATGCCTTCTCTAACGTCATCTTCCTACCCAGCCTACATTTTACAGCTTGTCCGCAGTCAGAAACACCAACGCCTGCCGGTACTCACTTGGTAGAGCACGGATGGGTATTACATGGCAATAAAGTTTTCCCTGGCTTCTCGTCAGGATTGCAATTCGAATCTTCTACGACGATTGTTTCCGTTCCGACAGTCTTGCATATGGCGACAGCGATTTTAAAACCTACAAAGAAAATTAATAAGGACGTTAATGGATTCAGACGTGCTACCAGGGTACGTGAAATATTAATTTGACTCTTGTACTATTAAGGTTGTAGAAGATTGGCGTGACTAACTTACCACCTCCACAGGATTTGGAGCACATGGATATCGATTCCAGGATCCAGGAATATTCTGACTGACAGCTCGAACCGTTTCCCCCGCAGACGCCACAGGCGTCCAGCCTTTTGCTGCTGCCCACTCTGAGGTCGCAGCCGACTTTCTGCAAAGGATAATTGATAATTGGTTATTATGGCACTCGCGTGTGTCAGTTATGTACGGTGGCAGGTATACGTAGTTATAGAGACGCGAGGCAATCAATTTTCTCTTGGCAGGAAAGTGGAGAATTGTCGATTAACGATTTTCATGAAAATACGTTGAATTTGACTGCGTGAATTTACGCGACTTCCAATTTACAATGTGGAAGCCTAGACGGGGAATGTCGATCGGTACTCGGAGTTGGACCGAAGCTGATTTGTCATTCAGGTTGCATGGTGGGTATTCGCAGGGCTGGGAGAGGAGTACATTATTCATTCCTTATCCAGGCCAAGAAGAGTGAACTAAACCAGAAGTAGCAGTAGGGGCTGGATGGCGCAGAAAAACGTCAGGGTGTTAAGGCGGGCTGAGGGTGATAAGGGGGTGGCTGCTTTCGCGGATATTGAGATGATGAGAGTGAGAGAGAGAGAGAGAGAAGAAAGCAGCCTGGGAATAGTAAGAGTCAAAATTGGCAAGAAATTCAAAATGGATGGTATTGAAAGCTTTAACGAAACAGCCAATCTTCATCTGTTATTTTCAGAGCTTCTTTAGATATCTTTGTACGGGCATACATATATTTACAAGCTTGACAGTTTAGAAAAATATATAATAAATATGTATAAAATAATATAAGATTCTCAAATTTGAAGAATTTATAGATTGATAATGTATTTTTGAATTTTTACAGCTTTGTAAAATACTATGAATTTCTTGTCTGTTTTATTGTTCCCATTTGGCTCTTATCTCTGATTGCAGCCTTGTATAGTCTATGCCGATTTATCAAGAGTGATTTTCCCCACGTGGCGCGATGATGAAATTTAGCATCAAGGCAACAGCGACTCTGTGCTACGTATACGTGGAGCGGAGAAATACGAGCCTGATGGCGGCCACGGATTCCCGCAAAATCTCTTACGGCGAATTTGTTCCCATTCTAGCGAGTTAAACGACAACAGTAAACTTCCTTCTTGCTCGTTACATTACAATATGTGCCATTACGCTTGCAGCCGATGTAACGCAGCACATGTGCCGTCACGTGTGAACGTACCTATAATATATTGCAGTCGAGTACATAGGTAAATCGAATGGAAGACATCGGGAAGTTTTGAATTTCCCGGGCTTGCAAACGAGCTGTGTCCACGTGAAAATCTTCAATTCCAACGTTAAAATCGTCATTAACGAAATTTTGGAACAGTACGTGAAGTAGTTTTGGAAAAATTTTGTCCTTCTTTCTTATCAACGTTTTATATCTTCTTAAAGGATAATTAAGAGAATACATTATTTTCTATCGACAGGAATAGACTTTGTTAAGATTATATTAATTGTAAAAAACTTCAATCAGTTTTATACAGATATTCATAACGAAGGCAGTTTACTGGCTAAACAAAAATAAATTTCATACACCTTTGGATTCCATGATAAAACATTGACACTCGTTTGACTCGATTCTCTCAGTGAATCTCTTGTTGCTCAGTTCTATGCGAAAAGAGTGAAGTTAACGAGTAACGTCTTGGAACTCTTGTCAGATAAAAGCTTTCATTTTAGTACGTAAAGGGTGAAGTCGGCGAGTCTGTTCGCCTAAAGAGTGCAGTCTGTATCTTTAATAATGTAAAGCTAGTTAGCTTTTAACGACCTCGCTTACCATTTAATTACGTGGACTCTGGGCTGATTCGATATTGTTCATCAAC
>JARPRH010000755.1:168475-178672 GCA_031763665.1 Calameuta haemorrhoidalis
TGCGGTAACCATCTCAATAATTGCCCACTGTAAGGTATGTTGTCAAAAGCAGCACATTGTTCCGCACGAAAATCGCTTGGTCGTTCGCATGGCTGAAACATTCACGAAATTTTCATTGTTCGTACCTGCTGATTGCTGCGTATATGCGCGTACACATTTATTCAGGCTAAACGAGCATAATTGAAGTCAGCCTGTCCGTTTGATTTATCTAGGACAAACTAGATTTACCTCCTAATTGATAGCTCTGCATATGTACATACATGCCTTAATGCGTCATAGGTTTGCATTGTCAGTTAAAAATACACGACGAAGGTGACGAAATAATTCGCTAATGAAGAACATTTATTTATTTAACAAATCTGTCGCCGTTCAAAATATATACACGGTATCGATGACCCCCTCAACATTTATATGGGGATATTGCAAACAGATATTCCACAAAACGCACGTTCGTTATCAAATATTCAAAAGCGCCTCTAACACAGTTATTCAATTCTGAAAATGTAATCATTTGTACGATCTTCTATTTAACGCGTGGAAATCATTCTGCTATCCTCAAATTTACGATATCATTCTCACGATATGTTTCGAATAAATAGGAGATCACGGGAAGTAGTAAAAGGATATAGCCAGAGGGTGAAAATGTCATGATAGACATTGACGGATACCAATAAGCGTGATCGATCGGTATCATTAAGGGTATATATATCTATATACATTACCTATCTCTACCTATCATTGTATATACCATTTAAACATATTATACCTATATATACAACTATTGGTTATTAATTATTGACATCTCTCACAGGTACCTGGGGAAACGTTTCCTGTGCAAGGGGATGAAAATCTTTCCTCAAATATATTCCCTGTACAACTTCAACTCGCTCCAACGTTAACCAACAAAGGTAGGCGATGAAGTTCTATGTGTATAAAACGCTCAAAAGCTCCTATCTCGACGTTTTACACCCTCGGACCATTTCGCTCAGGAATATCAACCTCCTGGTGTACCAACTTCTTTCGCTAGATATCAGAGCAGGAATTTAGTCCTCGAATCGAGCTTGTTCACCGCGGTCGCTCTTGGCAGGGTTATTTTTTAATGCCAAGAAATCGGCGGCGGGGAAGGACCAGTCAGAGCGACTTTTGTTGTCCTCGAAGCACCATTGTATCTCGACGCTTTTTTTTTATCTTTATAATTAAAAGCGAACCGAGCGGACGAGGAAGCTTTTAAATATTGTACTCGAAACTCTTGTAGCTACCTAGCCCTCTTATCCACAGTGACCTTGAATTTTATTCCAACGTCCTCACCCCTACTCAGTGTCTCACCCCTTGACGGCTTAGACAGGAATTCTTAGATCTCCGAAATTTCGGCGTTATCACTATTGGCGATTGTGGGATATTATTTTTTTTCTTCTGTTCATACTTCTTTTTTCTCGTTCAGTTCCAAAGAATAATTTTTTTGTCACGGCCCGAGCCAATTCATTTTATCGTGTGGGAGGGTCTTGTGGAATTTATTTTCACGGGACACAAAGACGTTCTTGTGTGTATATACAAGATGGTCTTATCATTTGCCCATCCTAACGACGCATATTATCTGCTGTTTGCGTTATATTTCCGAGAATCGTTTTTAGAATTTTGACAACGGTTATTTCATCCTACGGAAGAAAACGAGGGAGAGATCAAATTTACTTGATACTTATCATACACGCGTATATATATATAGATTCAGATATCCAGGTTATTTTCTCTCGTCGCCCCATAGGAACGAGCCTTAAAACCCGTCTGTTTATCAGCGACCGAAATTATCATCCATCATCTGTATTTTTCGTTAACCCGTGGTCAGCGATATCATTTTCAGGAAGCATCGAGGTAAAGTTCAGTTTTGCGAGGATTGATAAGCCGGCAAACGGGATATATCCTAAACTGTTGGCAGAAACCATTTTTTGCCACCCGGAGTAAAATGCTCTCGATGGAAATGCGAGAGCCGAAGGACTTTTTGTTTCCAATAGAGGGACGCGCGATGGACCGAGGGAGGCTGAGGTGAGAGGGTCAGCGGGTAACAGAGAGCAAAAATGGCCGTTAACGCTTTTTGCCCAAAGATTTGTGGATAAAATTAAACGTGCCCACGTAGCCCGATTAGAAACTCAGCATATATTATGTTCGAGAGTCAAGGTCAAAGGAGTTAGTTACCTATTAAGCGTATATCTATAATTCATAGAAAATGACACCCGGAGCAGTTGGATTATTTTCAAGGACGGGTAATACTTAATAATGCAACCAGTCGATGCTTTAATCATTATTCTGAGAATATGGAATAAAGTTTTTCTTTGTCTTTCAAACGTCTTCTATGATCATTTAACTTGACGCGTAAAATTCGGCCGGACGAAATTTTGCGTTGCGATTATAGTTTTTTGTACATGTGGTACAGGTTGTACGAATGCTGGATAATCAAATATATATATACATATATATGTAAATAAGTATGTATGTGTGTGTGTGTGTTTGTGTATTTATGATATATCTGAAAGTGAGGGGACAAGCCAAAATGGATATACAGATGGTATCCACGACTTCGGGGTAGGAAGAAACTATGCGAAATGCCGAAACCTGTTAGAAACCACTGGAACCGCAATGCAGAGTTCAGAACGCGGCTCGAACTGGAATCTCAACTAGTCGTTACGAGGTCACAGAATATACTACGGACGCTGGCAGGACGCAGTTAGGGCTCGCGGGTTCTGGCGAATGGCTCAAGGCACTTTTGGGTTGTTCTTGAAAATTCCTAAGTATGAATGATTAATTATTTTCCCATGCTTTTCAGTCAATAGTGGTTGCTGATCTTGATAGATTGTAAATATATTCTTAAAAAAAGAAAAGAAAAAAATGAATTAATAAAACATTGTCTAACCAACAGATGCTCGAGCGATTGTCGTGGTTGCGGATTCATCTGGAAAGAATTAAAGGAGATAGGAGAAAAAAGGTAAAAATGCATCCCTTACCAACAACCGCCGAAGGGAATAAGTTTTAAAGCGTCCAGCAGAATGCAGTTCGTAGTTTTGTCCCGTCGGTGTTGCAATTTGCCAGGGGGTGCATAATTATTCGGTATACCGGCAAGGGTCGCAGGGTTGAATTTGTCCGGGAGAAAAGTTTCAATCTTAGGGGGGGGGGGGGGGGGTGAGTTTTCCCCAAAGCGGAAACATTTCCCTTTAAGTGTCCTGAAGAGAGGTCGCGGAGGGAGATGGGTGGTAAGGGTGTAAAGATTCGTACACACCGTCAGTGGAGAGTTGCGACGGGACGAGACGGAGTGAGACGTCGTGACGCAACGTTGGCCGGAAGCTTTGTTGGAAGTGGTCTTGGATGGAGGAGGGAGAGGCAGGGGGTGGACGTAGACGGGAAGGGGTTGAAAAGAGCCGGTTGCTAAAATAGCTCGTGAATAGTTGAGCGTCGAGGCGTCCCGCCGCAAAAGCGACGTCGTACGTCCGACGTGGCGCGGAAGAAGAAGGTAAAAAGATTTTGCCGGCAGCCTGCAGAACCCGACAATGGACCTAGACGGTGGAAGGATAAGAGAAGCGGGGAAGGAGATTAGAAAAAGGACAAGGACTATTTTCCTATCCGACGGAAGGAAAGTCACATGCCCTTAAAATATATAAGAAAACATCGGGCGCCGTTTCAAGGGGGCCCTTGGATTACGATAACACGGATCTTCGTGTACGGTGCTGCCACCGTGCGGACGATAGAAGCGACGGAGCTGCAGTTTGACGATAAAAGCGTGGCGAGCGAGCGAGCTAGAAGAAATAGTCCTGCAAAGGAGGGGGGCTGGGTGTGTCGACAGCAGTACAAGACGAGGTAGGAGATGAATCCTTGGGGATGCTGAAGATCAGTGGGAGGAGACAGTGAAGTCCGAATGCTTATAAAAATAAGGCAAAGGCGACCCTCTCCTTCTGCTCGGCGTTAAACGACGTCTCGCCACAGTGTTATTCTTAGTTCCGCTTGACCTCCACTCCTTTTTCTCATTTTCCCTGGACCACTCCTTCCTTCTTCTTCCTCCGCTCGTACCGCACAGGAAGTACCACTTTCTCCACTTGACACAGCCGCGGGTGGATGTCCTACTCCACTCGTTCTACAGCATCTTCCCTTAAAGCTCTATATGGAAAACGTGTGGAGGAAGTGCACACGGGTATGGGTACCTATTCACCTATGAGCTTGCAACTGAGACATCCCCACACGCGAGAGTCACAATTGGAGTTGTCGACTTGGACGATTTTCAACTCATTTGGAAGTTCATCCCCCAATGAGACTGTCACGTTCACGTAAAGTTCGCAGTTACTCGAATCCGCGAATTTCCCAGTTCCCAATGCTACCTCGAAGTGCAAACAACCCTCTTTTTACTACCCCTCCGACCTCGTTCTGCAAAACCTTCAGCCAGCTCACTCGGTACAGCAGTTTATATATATAGCCCAGCATCCGAAGGTTCTATCCTAAAGTTCATCGCTTCTAGAGTTCACCATTCTCATTCTCTTGTATACTATATACCTTTGTATATATATACATATGCATAGACACACACACACACACACACCCATATACACATACCATCACTTTCGACCACGTCAGATCCTAGACCCTACGTTCTACAGTCGACACAGTCATCCCTGTCACCCAGATTCGACCCAGTTTCATCCAGCATTCACTCCCTGATCCTGTCCGACCTCTTACGACCTTATCCTCTATTCCATCCTCTTCTCGGAGTCATAGCAAACGTACTTCCCTAATTCGCAAGCACTGCGACAACGGCACAATGGTGTCCTGAGATTTTCCACCGGTACGAATATCGCGCATAAACTCTCCTGTATAATGGTTTTTCAACTTGAATCGCTTCGCTCGCAACTGAATGTTTGCACTGGAAGAACTTTGATATCCACTTTATGCACGGGAACTTTCGGTTCTATAGAATTTTTCAGGCAAGTATCAAGCATTGCCACGCTGCGAGTATTCATCTTTGTTTGTGATCGCTGGATACGATATGTACGTATATACGCAGAATCTTCATAAATCATCCAGTTCGCCCTGTTGGTATCACTTTTTGCAAGTACCTCCTCCTCACTGATTTTTATTCAAACATCTTAACCCTTTACTCTCTCTCGTTGGGTCATCTGACGTTCAGCTGCTGCTGCTAGGAACATGTAGAAAAAAAAGTCCAGAGCCCAGATTAATGCTTTTTCAAAGGGCTCGATAGCATTACGAAACGTTCATGCGTTCAGCGTTCGTTGAATTTGGCGATGTGCCCGATAAGCTGTATTGAATATTTGTTTTTATGAAAAACGGATAATCAACGTACCAATGTACCGATACGAGCTTTGGTTACCGTATGTAATTATAAGTAAAAAGCTTGAAAGCTAACGACTGAAAGTAAGCAAGGCGGATTAATAAATCTACTGTAAAATATCAATTTCGAGGTTCGAATTACGTTGTGTGCTTGTATAGGGTGGTAAAGGGAAAAATGAATTTGACATTTCGTTAAAGTACAATAGTGACTCTGTATAATGAGGGATGTAAAAGTGTCAAGGATTTGCCTATGTGTAGCAAACAATAGGTATATTGCTGTGTAACGATACTTTATTCGTATAATGATCGATCAATGAGACCTCATATGAAATCGATATATGCCCTTTTTCCTTTGTATCGTATTATCTTTAAAGATGGTACCTGCCAGCGACGCAGAGACATTGTGTCTCGATTTTTCAACGAGAAATAACACTTAAGCACCGTTGTTCAGTTTAATTAAGGTAATTGTATCCAGCATCCTTTGTATCCAGCATCTTTCGAATCAGCTCGAAACTTATCTTTGCACGTATCCGATTGATTCAAAGAAGAAAATATTTATCAACGTGCGTTCCTCCCTCTTTTGTAATACACGTTAGTACAGTGGCGCCACTAGCGGCGGCGTCGGTGAAACACGATTCCCAGCACGCCCTCTCCATTCTGTTATGCTAATGTCGAAGCGCTGTCTTTTCTCATGATACTTTAGTTTAGCGCCAGTCGACCTTCTTGTATCCGGTACATGTTTTATTCCGGCAGGGTGAATTTTCTAGTGCGGGCGTTCATTTTTGAAATTCACTCGTTTACCGCGCTTTTCGTGGCTGGGAAAATTGAACGACGACTCGACGGTTTAACGCGGGCGGCGCTTACGAATATACGATAAGAGCAACGACAGTTGGCGGATGCACGTAGGATAAATATTTGATGTGTTCGCTGACCCGATGACGTATTAATACAAGTGAGTATATATGTATACATATATGTATTTTTTATTACACGATACCGATCGTGCTGTTTGGAAAAAGACAACGATGGACTCCAGTGCGCATGCGCCTACGTGGGAATAAACACCCTGGAGGCAAATCCAAGCGGAAGTAGAAGAGCCCCTGGTATATATTCCACGCAGTAAATCCCTTCCGGTTGGATTTTAACTTGAAATTTATCACCTTGCCGCAGGAGAAATTATTGTCGCTGTGCAGTCTCGAAGGAGCGTAATTTAGGGGCTGCAATTGACTTGGAACGATTAATATTTCGCCGACTTAACTTCTCGCTACCGATTACTTTTGAGTTATCTAAATGGCCGCGTCCATTTGTGTTACAGTTACCGGTAGTCCCTACGTAAAGCACTATAGCGATTAACAGCGGTTAAATTTATGTAACATTGATATCTGATAATAGCGCGGGAAATTCAAAATTATCGTTTTCGAGATAGCCAGAAAAATTAGTCTTCGCAAGGTTGTGAATTTGGCTTAAGGAGAGAGAAAAAAAATCAAAATAATATCTTTTTGCGAACACACAGATCACAAATGTGGGTAAATAATTCGTTTTGAGCTTGTAGAATTTATAATTTATTTTTTTTTATTCAGGGTGTCAATTTATTTTCTCTTTCTTTTCTTCTTCTTGCGCGCATCTTCATTCTACTGTCTATTCTGAATTGGGAATATTTGCCAGCTTTAGAAGAGCCTCTTATGCGAAACAAAGGAAAGGGAACGAGTCAAGCTGATATATTGGAGATCGAGTTTACGGATGAAAATGACGTCGACGATGATCTAGGATCTAGAGAATTTGGATCGCTGCGACGAACCACGAAAACAAAGATGGATTCGAGATACGTGTTAAGATGTCGGAGATACGCGCATACGGCATCTGTGTTTTATACCGATTCACTGTCTGTGCACAAATTGGCTTACGCGCCCGTTGCGGATAGGAAAGGAATCAGGCATGAGGACGATTCACATTTGTAAGATTCGCGAGGGAGGCGTCAATCTCTGCTGTCCAATCACGAGACTCTATTGGATATGACGTCATAAAATGTTGAGGAACAGGGGAAAGGGGAACACTTACCACCCAGGTAAAATTGTCTATCAGCCTCGGATGCGCGATTCCACGTGGTCGAGCTTCGAGAGACGCGACATAGAAACGCGACGTAATCCGATCGATCAAATCTTCAGGCTTGAGCCTCGAAAAACCTATGTGAGTCGGGCTTAATCTTTTAGTCGAAGATATCCTCCTCGTGCTCGAGCTTCCGTCGAGTTTTACGAAATAGCTGTCGAAGATGGGAATTTCATGGGGACGCTTCTTTATTTTTTTTTTCTTGTTCCGTTATTATTTGGACACCCCTTCTTTAGGTTAACTTTAGCATCTATATCGATATGTTATTTATCATATGTGTACTACGCGCACTGTGTACGCTGATTAATTGTATATATCCATCCTGGTAAAATCGCCTGTTAATATACTGTCACTGTGCTTGACGTGCTTATGATGGATGGATAGAATTTTGAATTTGTGATGTTGGTAGCAGATTTAAAAAAAAAAGTGATCGCAATGCTACCACTACTATTGAAGAGACTCTTTTGGACCGCGAGTCTGTAATTGGTGCTAACGATGTAAGACACTCGAAGAAATTGGCACTTTCAGGTAAATCCCGAAATTTGTCCTAGATTTGAGAATGTAGGTCAGGTACATGCAGTTGCATAGCAACATGTCCCAGGGGAGGGGATGAGTGGCGTAAAGGGATGGGATACATGTTATCTGCAGTCCAAGATAGATACGTAATATAGATATACGTGCTGGACTAACCTAAGGGTACGTTCTCATTGCATGTGGCGATTTTTTTTATTGAGCACTTTTTTTTTTGTACAAAGAATATTAGACTGTAACATGGTATGCGGGCTTAATGGGTTTTGATGTTAAAAGGAAATTTGAAATATTAAGCTTAGGTTTATGCCGCTTAGGATGAAGTATTTTTTTAATATAACAGCGGCTTAATCGCTTACCTCATTCCCCGTGATAGAGAATGATAACGGGAGGCTTATCGGACTAAGAAGAAATTGAAAGTGTGCGACCTACCTGCGTGTTACAGACTTTGTATCTGGTGCTCCAGGGTCTTCCTTTGCAGGGTGTTCGTCGGCAGCGTCTTTGTTGACGCGAGATACCGCCGTCGCAGCTTCTAAATGAAGAAAAGAAAAAAAAAATTATTTTTATACAAAAAAATTTTTTTACAGCCTCCACGCTTAGCCTAGACGCGTCTCATATCCACACGTATCTAATTCGCGCTAAATTTGCCTTTCTTTTTTCTCAAAAAAAAAACTATCCTCTCTTTAATCTCGCGCACGTCTCAACTTTTCAACCCCTTTTTATACCAACCTCTAAAAAAAAATATAAACCTGATTCCCGTCGCCTCCCTGTTATTTGAACCGCGATACTGGACATACTAAACGTTCGTCCAACTTTCGCACGTAGGGTATATATATATATATTTTTCGTCACATGTAAAGGGATCCTTACTAGTAAGTGTCATAAATATCGAAAATCGCGATAAAAACGTATATATAAATAATTCTGTTATCCGTCATACGTCGCTGGCTGGCTTTGAAATTTTCATGTACACATATACTCTTATTATTATTCATGCGCAATAAGTTTTAACGCGTTGCGATTACATGGTGTACACCCTGTATATATGTATAGTGTATGTACCTGCTACCAATTCCATTTAAGGGATGAAAATTATAACTTCCCTTGGATACACTATGGACGCCATTTCGCGAGAATTGGCATTGACAATTTCCAACAGCCTCGGCGCGCGTTTAGGTGAGGCTCAGGCGCAAGACAATGTTCGTTTCCACGAAGCTGTCGCGATGCAATTTAATTAAGCACCTTACTGGGCGACAAGCGATAATCATTGTTTACGTGGTTAACCACTGTAATAACAGGAGTGCCGGAGCATTGTAACGCACTAACAAGGCCTCGGGAAATGAACAAAGTTACGTTGTTACGATTCATTAAAAGTTACTTTTCTTTTTGGTACAGTGGCGTGTATACATGTACATACGTATAAGCGGGGTCGTCGGGCGATGCATTAAATTACAAAAATCACGAGCGCTCCCATTGGTCGGTACTTCGAGGCGGCGGGAGATTTAAAGAAAATTTTAACGAAACGCGTCGGACTGATTAAAAAAAAAAAAAAAGTTCAGCGAGGAAATTTTTTTTTTTTTTTTTTTCACTTGAAATGATAAAAATTTTACATATACATGTATATACGCTGTATTAATAAAATTAAAAAAAAAATACATACCTTGAACACGGTGACCATTTCGACCAGGGTAGCCACTCTCCCCGACCAGTCTGTCAAACAAAAGGGACGTACATGTATTTCGACTTTGTCTTTTCAGGACGTAAGAGGCGAGTCTTGTAATAGGTACGTTCATGTTTGTATATGTATATGTAGGTATGTATCGTGTATTCAAGCTGAAAAAAATGAATAATTAAAGCGTCAGTCTGCTGACGCGACGTTTTCACACGTGACATAATGGAACGAGAGACCCGCACGTGTCAGGAGGTCTTGGCGAGAAGAACGTAACACGTTTGACATTCAGGAGAATCGTTATTTTCTCTTTTACCTGCTCGCGCGCTTTTTGCATTAGCGCTACGAATCGGCCGTCGAAGTGAAATTCACGGCAGGGGAGTAGCTAGCGAGAACGGCGCCCTGCATATTTCATTCGGGCGGAGAATGGACGGAAGACCTCCTACCGAACCCTGGCGGCAGGGACAGGAACGAAGTAAAAGATGGATGAAGGGTCTTAAGCCCTAATATGTTGTCTGATGGGGGTTTGACATCGCTAACTGTCTGCTAAGTGAAAAATCTCGCCTCTCCAT
>JARPRH010000755.1:178772-189635 GCA_031763665.1 Calameuta haemorrhoidalis
CTTAAGCCCTAATATGTTGTCTGATGGGGGTTTGACATCGCTAACTGTCTGCTAAGTGAAAAATCTCGCCTCTCCATCCTTCTCTCTCTCTTTTTCTCTCCCTTCAATATTTACTATGTTATCTCTCTCTTTCTGTCTGCAGATTCGATTTTGCTGCTTCGCAAGAGCCTCGAAAATATTTTCGATTAATTAGCCCACGATTCGTTTACGTCGCCAACTTCACGCTGCACGATGTATCGACAGTACGGTCATATCAGTCGCCATTTTACTCGTTGAACTTTCTCTCTCGTTACTTTCACTCGTCATTTTACTCGTTGGGTCTTCGAACTACGACCTGAAGGTAGACTAAGAAAGAATTTTTCTTTCTTTATCGCTACTCGAGTATCGATGCTCCCACGTGCATCCGCCGTAAGTCTGAATGTTCTAGAAGGTTCGCGTCTAAATGCTCTTTAGGGGTAAGATGGCTGCCGAACTTGGCAAGACAGTCGATTTAGGATCTTTGTGAGGCTAAAGCCAGTTTCACAGACCCAGGACTACCGAGGTCCGTGTTATTAGTCGAGAGAGTGGGGAGAAAAAAAGCACTGAGAGCCAAGACCGGAAATAGAGGGGGAGACGGGAAGCGAAAGAGACTATAGAGGAGGAAACGGATTTTCCTTATTCACCCCTCCCTCCCCCCCACTCGCCCTCCACGGGCCACAAGCCTTCACTGAATATATTGAGCCGTCGATTCGCCGATTCTGGCATCGGTTCGTTGACGTAGCGCAAAGGAGCGCCCCGCATTGCGGGCTTTTCATCCTCGTACACCGGAGGGCGTCGCGACGCCAAATCGCTTGGCCCCCACCACCCCTCTTTCTCTACTCACCACCCACACGTCATGCCAGAAACTCCATAAGCTTGAAACTTCGCTAGTTCTTTTACTTTTCTGAAAAAGAGACCTCGCTAACCGGAAGTGCTATCGATATCGGTACCACTACTTCAAAACTGCATGGAACTTCCGGTTCGGTCAATTTAGCTGCGTCAACGATCATAACGAATGTATCGCACGTCGATTTATTTACGAGGGTGTTATACGACGAGGAACCTGTAAACTTTGAGTCTGTTACTTATGGTACGCTCTGTATAATTTTTTTAATAGTTTTTTTTTACCCTCCTTTATAAACTCACTATTTTCTATCGACGTTGTACCATTGCAGCCACGAATTACAGCAACAGTTAGAGTTACCGACGGAGCAGCCGTAGCAATGTACTGCCTATAGGTTCATCCAATTCCCAGCCAATCTAAAATCAATCTTAGTTCGTTTCTCTGTCGATGAGGACTCGGATGGAAGTGTGGGAGTAAGGGGGGAGGAGTGGGAGGGAGCTGGAAGGGTAGGAAAATCCTCTCTGATTCTGAGTGGCAAAGCGATGCTGGAGTCCGATCGGTTTTAAGCAGACCTGCAAGTCTGCATTATTCAAACGCCGTTCCGCGTTCCCTTGTGGCGACGCTTGCCTTCTTCTCTTCTCTCGTCTCTGAGTGCCAGTCGGAACTCTTTCTCTCTCTTTCTCTCTTTCTTTTTAGTTACACACTCTCTCTCTCTCGCTCTTCTTTAGACAGAAAATCACGGGGTGGGACTTCAATCCCTGGCTTCACGGAATTAAGTATTATCGGTTTTATTCAGATTAAGCAATTCTCAGTCGACCCTTTCGTGATCTTGGGGTATTTTTTATCTGAAAAATTTTTCAAAAATTTATTCGGATCTTTCAAAAAAAAAAATTTGTCATCCTAGGAAAATTTCGGCTACGATTGTACGGGGGTTACTGTGTTTAATAAGGACGACGGGGATCTGTTCCAGACTGACGATAAATTGCATCACTGCATTGTGCGGTATATGGGAGATGGGAGATGGGTGAGGGGGTGAAGGGGGGGTGCTTTCAACCCTTAGTATTCATCGTCGTCCTTCAACATCCCTTCGGAATCCTTCGTCACGTCTTGCTCCTGGATTCTTGGGTGATTCCAATACCTGGCTGTCAATTTAAGGACTTGGTCTTTCTTGGTACAGCAGACAGCATCCACTCTCTTTGGCGTTTCTCTCTGGAGGATATTTATCAGCCACCCTTTCCTCGTTGCGCCACCTGGATCTACAATTTCTCGATCTCCACTTCCGTCTCTTTCTGCTGGCTTCGGAGGAGTCTCTCTATGGGCTTTATTTCGGGGAGTGTGCACTCTCCTCTCCTTTCTCTCTCTCTCTTTGTTGGCAGACGAGCACAAACAGAGGGAGAGAGAAATGCGGGGAACATTAGACTCCCAAATTATTGAAAGCAACAGTGAGGAGAGGTACTCTCTTTGCTAATGGGGAAGAACCCTGGACCCATACTGGATGTGGATCTCAGATGGGTATCTTGAGGCTGTCGAATGTCTATATAGCTTGAAAGCCGTGTTACCGATACCCTCCCCTCACCCGCCCCTCTCAGCCACCAAAAACCTTTTCGGATGAAAGCTTTCGACTCTCGATCCCTTTCCCCCCTCTCTAGTCACCCCTCCTTGAGAATTTTCACCAGGAACGGAAATGCGCGAGCTAATTCGTAATGAAATCGTTAGGGGCGCTGGGATTCGTGAAATATTTAGTTTCCGGGTAAAGTCGAAATTTAAAATCTCCTCGTTCATCGTGCGATTTTATTATTGATAAAATAAGGGTTCCTTGCCGAAGACCACGTTACACTATGAATTAATTAAAATTCGCAACGTACAAGGTGAGCAGCAAAGATCTCTATACGTCTGTGATAAACGTAATAGTAGCTGAGGAGAAATTCAAAAAATTTTTTGGATCCTCATCCTGACCTGAAACGTCTCAGAGGGCCGATCGAATATTCGTTAACCCTATTCCTACTGACACTTCACGTATTTCTATTCCTACCAATGTTAAAACCTGTCATTTGACCAGTCGCGGTGGGAACAGTGTTAAATATGAGATCATTCCTGGATCGAAGAGGCTTTACGGGGTGATAATATCTCACGGCACGATATCTGACATAAAAGTGACACCCGGTATAATCCGTATGAGGGATTAGTTTCTGTATTTATACGTAGGATCCTTTTAAGGAAGACCGTTGTGGCATTTCCAAAAAAAAAAAATTATCAAATATTTAAAAAATTAGTTAGGGGTTCTAGAAAAATTATCACCTTACCAAACTTGCCGTTTTGGGTCTCGCGCCAAGTAATGAGCGGCCCGCATAGGGGGGGAGCGGTCTACATAGTTAATTATAGGGGGGGTAGTTTGTTTGTCGGGGGCGGAGTAGCAGGCCCTTATAAAAAATTAATTTGATTCCAGAGCCAATTTGTAAGCGGAGTTCAGTCAAGGAGGAAATCAATGCCAACCGAGGTCGAACAGGGGCGGATTTTCGTGGGGCACCGAAGAGGCATTATGCCTGTCAAAAGGGATTATACTACGTCAGTCGTGCCTTTTGACAGGATTGCCAAAGTTACCCTAGACAATGCGAACTGCGTCGGCACTGCTTACCACTGGAAACTTTTTCGCTCTGCGTTTCCGTACTGTTGGCCATTTTTTTTAGCTACTTTTTTTTTCAACCCCTACGAGGACCGAAACTTTATTAGCTATCGAAAAACTGGCGCCTGTCTTTTTGCTCTCTGAGTAAAAATTTTATTTGATAAATTCGTGTCTCTTTATCTGTACTTTAGCTGTAGTTTTATTGAAATTTGTAAAAAAGCTCTGTTATTTACAAATAATTATTTTTAGCGAATACCCAAAAGGGGGACTTTTATGCATTAGCCAAATTGAATTTCAAATTTTTAATTTAATTAAACACAGATTCACGTCACTGGTACTTACACTACTGATAAAAAGAAAAGTGAGCACCCACATTCCTTTTTGATACATATGTGAACTTTACCTTCACTCCCACCAATTTTTTCTACCTGTACGGAAAAGGGGTAGGTAAGGGATATAAAAAGGACCTCTTTTCAATGTCTAGATCACAGTTTTTCATCGAATGTGGTAGCAAGTGGACAAAAAATAGAAAGTGAATCAAGTGACCTAAATTTTTGAAAAGACTAAAGTTAGTTTCAATTATTTTTGACAATGGCTCCGGCGACACGGTAAGTGTTATTACACCTTTTTTTTATTGTAATTAGAAATAAAGACAATAATTTAATTTGAATAATGAAAGTGCACTGCATGTTTGCTTTTCATTGAAATTTTTTTAGCATGTATAAGCAAAACCTTTGTAAACATATATTCCTGTCATTTAGGGAATACTTAAAAATATACTGTTGTCAAAATATTTTAAGTCTAATTACTTTTTATCACCCTTATTGCACCAGCTTATTGAATATTTTGCTGTGCTCACTTTTTTTTATCAGTAGTGTACATTCAATTGGATATGAAATGAGATTTTGAAAATTTAATATACATACATATTTTTTATCCCAAAATACTATCCTCTCAAATTTCAAAACGTTTATCCGAGTCTGATATTCAATCCAAAATACATTATATTATTTATTTTTACAGATTTCCTCAAACAAACCTGCAGCTTTGGCTACACTACCCTCTAAACGAATATAGTAAGTAGACTCTATGTACATACATACATATACATACATATTCTGAATGTACCATTGAAATCTTATCAGTCTAACTGGATATCGATCACTTTGCCAAGTTCGTGCAGCACGACAAAATGCATCCGGCATAAGAAGTTGAAGTGGTCATATATACTTGGCTGCCATTCGCTACCATTGGCTACCCCCTCCCGCCCCCCTACTTGAGCATTAAGAAAAAGTGCTTTAGCCCCAAAGCGAAGAGTCGCCACTTCGAACGTGGCTTGATGAGATGGCATTAGGTCCCTCAGGATGGGAGGTGAGGGTTAACTTGGGTAGCTACCGCTAACAGACTGTACTAACAGGGCTAATAATTCCAACGGGTGAGCTAAGAGTAAGTAGCAGCTCATCGAAAAGAGTCATCCCCTCTCTCGTGATAGGTTAAAGAAACCAAAAGGTTCTTCGTGAAATGGAATTAGTCAATTACAGGTGCGCGTTGGGTCAGGATGTCTGGGGGTTGCTTCGTCGACAGTTTTCATCCCTTGGGCTGGAAGGGTTGGTGGGGGGGGAGACTCGAGTGGTCGCCCGAGGACAGTGCCGAGCGACGAGGACTCTGTCGTCGTGACAGAGGGAAGATAACGGGAGTTATTGTAATGACACGTGCAACCCTTAACCCGCTGTTGGGAGAAAAGGGGTGGAAAAATATTTGTAGTTTGACTTGGGATTTAATTTTTTTTTGAAATTTTTTCATGGGGATGATTTTAGTAGCACTAATTGCTATTGTTAAGTGTGTTATTGGTTATTAGTGGGAACTTATGGGATTTAATTATTGATAGGGTTGAACGTGTTAATTAATTATTTTTTAAGTTTAGTCGTTCGGGGTTCGATGTGTAAAATTGAAAATTGAAAAAAAAGATACGGCAAAAGATTTAGGCCAGTTTTTAAATTCGCGAATTTAGCCTATCGGAGAAATTTTAAGGGCAGTTTGCTTTGATCCTACGTCATGCAAACACCTATGTCGACTAGAGTTGTATTTCGGCTGGGGGATCGTTCAACCCCTGGGAATAAGAAAGTTTGCCAAGGATAAGGGTGGGTTCTCGGGAACGTTTTAGGTTGAAAGGAAAAGAGGGATGAATTGTGAAAAATCGAAATTCGTTCGATAAATTTACCAAGGTTTATCCTAGTCTTCGAAACGAAGGATTTCACGCCTAATTATCATTTTATGGAAATGCGTGACTGCGTCTCGAAGTACAGTTCGTGCCATAATTTTATGATCGTTAAGCTGTCCAAGTTCGACGAGAACCCCATTTACACCCTTTCTTACTTCAACCCCCTTTTCCACCCCCCTATCAGAATCCTTGTGCGTGCACGAACAGATGTTACTAATGTCCTTTCCAAACTATTCGGGATTCGTGCCTCCTGAGTTGCGAGCCAAAGTCCGCTGCCATTTTCGTTCCGTGCGAATCAAACGTCTCCGGCTGTTTGGGAACGCTGCACGAGTAGACCGTATAGCACCATTCGCGGGAATAAAAGTTTTCAGGAACTTTCGTCGCGCTTGTCAGGATCTTCGCTGAATTTATATGGCCGGTTTGAGACTTTGCTCTCTCGCGCGATCGAAGGTGCGAATTTTCGTTTGATCGCAAAACCACGTGATCTGTGCTTTTAGTACAGAAAAAAAAGTCAAAATTAAAAATTACGGAACCAAAAAAATATACGATGTTTCTTCAATTTTATTCGAATTCTC
Organism: Calameuta haemorrhoidalis; assembly: GCA_031763665.1. Lineage (NCBI taxonomy): Eukaryota > Metazoa > Arthropoda > Insecta > Hymenoptera > Cephidae > Calameuta > Calameuta haemorrhoidalis. The sequence continues at coordinate 185,054 of JARPRH010000755.1, forward strand.
AACGTCCGATCTCGTGTTCGTAATGCAAATTTTTGACAATGTCTGTTCCAGGTATTATTTTTTTTTTCCCTTATAACATTTCCAAACCCAAACAATGGGATTTTCGTACGCGAAGACAATTCCGCCAAGTTTCTAGTCAAACTCGATCAGACCATATGCGTAGAATAGCGATACGCCTGGCAGAGAAAAACTTTTCCACGAAGATTTAATTCTCCCGTCTGGCTGCAGTTTTCCAGCCGCATATTTCACATACGAAATATAAATATCGAACAGAGATACGTAAACCCTTGGTACCTGCGTGGAATTCCGAGAGTCTAGATACTGAAATCCTCCGTTCGGAATCCCCACGCGAACCAAATGACGTTTCGATGTTCTGCAGGCCACGTGGCTTGCAAAGACATAGTACACAAGTACAGTATATCTATATCTAGTGCCTCCTATCCACGCGTCCTATTATCCATCTCTCGACCTGACGGGGCGATAGACGTAAAAATGTTAAAATTATAAAATAACGTTTTATCACAAATAACACTTAAGGAATTGACCAATTTCCTGGTGTAATTCGGGTTACGTATTTCCAAAGTATCACATCGTTACGTCACACTTCCCCACGATTTAAATCGCATTAATCATTCGCCAATGGGATTCAATGTGTCGCAGAGTGGCGCTTCCTAGCGGCGATTCACGGAACCATTACTGCAGTTATCCGCGGATAATGGGAATATAAATGAATGGCAAATCTTAGGCGATTTCGCTAATGGCGCATGAGCCTTTGAAAAGGATTCAAGATATTTTCAAGCAGACATTTATTTTTGGTATTTAATTTTGTATTTTGTACAAGAATCATTCAAATCGTCAGTCTGTATTTTTAAAATTCTTTGATATTACCTGAGGTATTACGTACTCTGTTAATTTTTATATTTAAAATTTATTAATTATTTATATTTTTGATTCTCCGATCGTCGACTGATAATTTATATGGTTACAATGAAAACCGTCACTGATGATTAACGTTGCCCGTGATACTCGTTACGATGATTCTCGTATTTCATGTTCGTCATATGTGGCGATATGTAATCCATGTAGGTAATCAGTAAATTGGCTAGGCGTACCGGAAGTACTCCGAATCCCGTTGTTTCCTGTTTTCGTGGTTGCGGTATCAGGGGATGTATGTACATACGTGCGCACGTGTACCAGGGTCAATTCAAGAAACACGTGAAATCAGGTCACACGCGTATTTCCTATTGTAGTAATTATCATTGTCGTGCATAGGCATGTACCCAGTTGAAATTATTCACTGTGAAGTTGGTGCAGATACAAGTGAGATGCCTGCTAGGCATATAGGAAGATGGGCGAGTGACGTAAGAGATAATAGCCAGTATCATATGTGGAAGGAAGGAAGGACAAGGAAGCTGCAGCTGAGTCCAGGAAGATTTTGGACCGTTGCAGGGAGCGTCAACGACGTCCTGGATCAAGGACTGTTTTCAAAGAGCGACCGGTCTGAACTTGGGAGCGAATGGATTCCAGGACATCGTTGACGCACCCTGTAGGACATCTTGGACACCGCGATCTTTTCCATCTTCCTTTCTTCTTCCTTGCTCTGTATCTTTCGCGGTTGTGACACGTGTAATATAAATCTCGATCGAAGATCAATAACTTTTTATTATCGATAAACATTGTATGAAGAGAAAAATTTTTTTTTATACATCTCGATCGCAGTACAATAAATAATTATTACCGATAACGTTCATTTTGTTATTTTTTTTTCAGGACACCTGATATAAATTGTCTTTTAGAACTTTGAACCTGACATAGGAAAAAAGTCAGGATTACACGATAACATTTTTATACCAGACACGTTACGTATCTACGGTCTTTATTATACGCGTCTATCCAGCGTGCGGCTAATGTTTTGTGTCGCGCAAGTAATTTCTCGGCTTCCCCCTTGCAAATTGTCTGCTTCGTTCGCCCTGGGTATTCAGGCTTTTTCACCGGAGCGGGTTATTGCCTTGTCCGCCTGGCGGGTATAACAAGAAGTAAAGCTTAGACTTAAGTGGAGTAGGTGGCTGGGGGTGGTAGACTGTAGCAGGGCACCTTTTACCTGTGCATTTCACTAGAGCGAATGAATTCGTTGCTATGGTATCGAAGGAGGAAGGCAAAGAACGAAGTGTCCTTTGATAAGGCATGATTGTTTAAGAAAATTGGATTAGCCCGAGTGGAAAGTGTGTCCGTGACGTGGGACGTCATTTTTCTTTTTATCCACCAGGTAGAAAAAGTTACACGTGCCAAACCTGTCACGCGGATCTGTATGCAGGGGCGTAGCTGCAATTCAGGGTCGGGGGCGATTGTGTTTATACAGGGCGTTTCAGAATTACGTGCGGATGTGATCGGGGTCGTGTTGGATGAGGGAGAAAAAAATTTTAATGAAAAATTGTGCAATTTTTTTTTTTGAAATGGGGGAAAATTTTGAATTTTAGGGACTTTGCAAAGTGCATGGGATGCTCTTGTCACGTGACTCGGGAAAACGGGACGACGGGTAGTTTGTTATAGGACGAAATGAAATGCCTCGTGGTTCACGGATGCTCTATTTTTCTTATTGGATTCGCGTTTCTCGTCTGAGAATGTAGCGGGTGGCTTTGCAAAGAGAGTTTTCGTATCTTGAAAAGGAAGTCTGGTATAACGTGTGACTGGAGGATATGGCTGGGGGTTAAAGTTTTGTCGTTGGTTTTTGTTCGGCTGTTAGAAGTTTGTGAAATTTTTAATTTTTTTTTTCTTAGAGTTCAAGTACCGAATGGACCGTTTGGGATGCTGTGAATATGTAAGGTTTCGTGTAGGGTATATGGATAGGTAAACACGGAATCAAGGTAGGTCAGGTGGGTTAAGTGTTGTTGTATAATCGGACCACTGTGTACACGCGATATCTACAGATTAGTTTAGCTCTCAGCAAAATTTTGGTCCAGAGCTCAGCCTCCACGATACTTAAGGGATACTTTTGGCAGAGTATCTGGCAGCGAAGGATAATACAGTGTGATTTCTGTGCTGCTACGCGGATAATAAAAAGTCCAGACTTTTCAAAATGGACTTCGGGGACGCATCTGGAAATTCGATTTCCAACTCGTTGCACGAATAAAAGTGTTTACCCCTTTGCTGACTCGCGTCACGGCCGAGCGCCTTGTGCGTCTGACAGATGTAAAATTTAACCCGAATTCGCGAGTCACACGAGTAGTACGTAGATTCGCTGGTCGAGCTGTATGAAAAAATTTTGGAGTTTTATAATGATTAAAAAAATTTTTTTGAGAATGGTATTACAAAAAAATTTTTTTTCCACTTCACGCGATATGTAAATCGTACTTTCGTGCCATTGGACAATTTTTAACGAAGCGAGCGAGCGTGGAGAATTGTATGTAAAAAAGAATTGCAGTCACGCAACAAACTCGCAAGAAATTATTTGCGGAAATGAAGTGTAAAAAAAAAGTTAACTCTTTTTTTTTTCTTTTTTCTTCTTCTTCTCTTTTTCGAGCATTTCGGTGGAACCGCTCGACGATTGGTTCTCTTTGCTGACGTGCAACTGCCGTTGCGTGACCTCCGGGCTTAGCCTCTTGGATTAACACGGCCAGGATACGTGTCCGCCATTACAAATGTATTAACCATGCACGGGAGAGGAACGTTTGCTAATTTTACGCGAAAACTTTGACCAGCCTTCGGAATCCAATTTCGAGCAGACGTAACAAACTGCTTGGTCCAGCGGACATCGAGGAACGTGTCTACGAAGAGGCTGCGTACTATTATTATTATATCCTTACCTGTCCAATAGCCTCCACTTGAAAACTGGTAGAGCCTCCAGTAATTTCAGTCGAATGGCCAACAGTCGTATTGTCGCCAGCGACAAGGTTAACCAGCAGCCACTGAAAAAAAAGACAATTGATTAACGAGGAAGAAAAAAATTGTATACAAAAAAAATTTAAGAAAATACACCGTGACGAATAATTCAAAAAAGATGGGCGAGGTCTGAAAAAAAAAAGAATTTGGGTCATTTCCAGCGTAGATCATCATTAGCGCATGGCTAGAGCGTAGGTGAGAAGCACGTGGCGCTACTCGAAGTCCCTTTCACAGTTACGCAAGATAAAATACATACGATCCCTGTATACCAAAATCGAAATAGACTAGCCGATGGGGCATTTAAAAAAAAAATTTTGAGCCTTAAAAAATTTGATTGATGATCCCTCCTATGCAATAAGAATTTCAAGCCTCTGTTTTCGTTCCTGCCCCGAACTCCGCGTTACACCACCACCATCTATATCTTAAACACATACGAGCTACTACGTCATCCCGTAGCTGCATCCATGAAACGTATAACCTATATAGGTTATGTTGCATCGGTGCATCGCTGCACCACGTGCACGTGTCTTCTTGGAAGCGTTCTGAGAAATTTTACTTTTATTGGTCTTCACCCCCCCGTCCTCCATCCTCTGACGCTTCTATCTACCCCTTCCACGAGTCCGTGGAAAACTATCTCGAAGATTCATATTTTACGAGAATCCCCGTTGTTGCGGCCATATTGTATATTTATCTGGAACAATCG
>JARPRH010000755.1:189735-200500 GCA_031763665.1 Calameuta haemorrhoidalis
AAAACTATCTCGAAGATTCATATTTTACGAGAATCCCCGTTGTTGCGGCCATATTGTATATTTATCTGGAACAATCGGGACCGCCTACGGGGTTGGATACCGGTGCATGGATGCACCGAGTTGAATGCATGCGTATAGTCTGTCTGGCATATATAACATATATATATATATATATATATTCATCTCTGAATGACTGTATGTAACGGCGGTGATTTCGTGCAGTGCATTCTGGGAGTTTATTGGTTTGAATATTCCCGCGGGAATTATCGTTTCTTGGGTCTGGACTGTTTGGCTCGACTACTTCATGCTTTAGTAGAGGAAAAAGATTATTTTGGCTGAGCAGCTTTGCATGGCTTGGGTGAGCGCATGTTTTTTTTTTGGATTTGAGAAATTTTTTTGGAGGGGGGGGGGGGGAATTGTACAGGTATGTGGTTCGTAAGGGAAAAAAATTGTTAGAGGGAAAAAGGGCGAGCGTGCATTATCTGAAAAATATTTGTCTGTTTACCTGGACTGTGTATAAAGGCAATAGTCTTTCTTTTTTCTTTTTACACGGAAACAGCGACACCGCTCGCTGAGAATTTTGCAAATCCGTGCGAATTCACGAAATTTTCGCGCGCCGCATTCCCGAGCAAATTGTAGTAACAGAGAAAATAGGTAAATTCGCGTTTTATCGGGCGTTAATTAATCGTAGTCATGGCAGCGGGAGGATCAATTTTTATAATTAGCCTACGTCACGTTGGTAGCCGTGTATATGAGTGTGTATATATATATGTCATGCACTGGATTGTCGCGGGATACAATTAACTGGTGAAAAAGATGGCAGAGACAAATGTGCTATTTCGAGTAATATGGCCGAGCGCTGAATTAAGAAAGAGCTCCGAGACCCTTTAATTGGACGTCCAAGGATCGACGCCTAGGATCCTTCACGGATTGTTCGATCGCTGATAAGGGACCAGGAGACGTAAAAATTAAAGGTGAACGTTGAAAATATCGTTCAGTGAGCACTGTGGGTGCGCGAGAGGGGAATTTAGAAATAAAAGTGCTTTTTAATCGAAAAATAAAATACGACCTGGAAAATTTGTCGAAGAAAGTTCCTTTCGAAGATCTCGTAATTTGAAGTTATTCGGGCACGTCTTATCATTACTGATAAAAAGTAGGCTATGGGGTATTTCGGGTTATCAGGCCAGTTTGGGGTAGTCGAGTGGTTCTTCTACCTTTGTGCAATTTTTGAGTGGCAATTTAATTGGATATCGATACGCTTGGGTCAAGTGACTGTAGAGAGAGGGGGAGGGGGGGGGGGAAGTACTCGTATAATTTTTTTATAGACATCACTTACGTGTTATAACATACGTAAGATATATAGGTATATAAGCCTTTATCAAAGTACACAGTAAGTATCGGGGACCCGAGGAGCGAAAGAATTTTCTCAGCTCATTCCCAAAGCGTCTCCTCCTCGGGTCCATTCGATTGAGATGTTAACGCGCGAGATTTACGTTGTACGCTCGTCGCTTAATGAGATGTCGGACACGGCGATAGTTGGCTTGTTAATTCTTATCCACTATTTTGATTGGCTCGCGTGCCACACATGTGGCACTTTGCTGCGTTCCACATTAATTCCAGTAATTAACGGGCTCTCGAATCGTTAAGCTCAAATTGACTATTCGGCGACGTATTTCTGTCTCTCCTGTCTCCTGATGCTTTCCTGTACGTCTCTCTCTCTCGCTCTATATCATTATTTGTTAATACGTCCTCACGCAGAGAATCACTACAGACATAACTTTAGGTCGCGTAATTCCGTAAAATGAAAATATGACATTTTTTCTCTCTCTTATTTCTTAATCCTCCTCCACACCTCCCTATAATTTTCTTCGCAATTTCGTATACGGTGCGATATTACAAAAACTTCAGGATTCGGAAAATCGTCTAATGACACTTCGTTATCAGCCACTTCGCTATCAACCACTTCGCTATCAGACATTTCGCGTTGCTCGCGGTCAACGCAGCCATACACGTACCTGTGTGGTAATTCCAAAAAATGAAAAAAAAACTTCTCGTCACTAATCGCTAATATCAAATATGAATAAATTTGTGTACGACTGTCGAAAATCATTTATCGCACAGAACGAATGTTCCATCGATTCCACTTTGGCCAAGGTGGCAAATGGAGCTTTAGGTATGGCCGAGACGAAGAAAAGAAGAAAAAAGGAAGAAGCTCGCGGAACCATCAGTCACCTAGAAATAGGAAACGTCTTCTTCTTGCCAAAGGGTAAAAAGGGGTATCGCTTAAAGTTTCTCTTAGAGCTCACAGGTTAGGGGAATCCCCTGAATTTTTCTTCCGTCCTTACAGCCCACAGCTTACGTATACGTAACCCGTTACGCGAATACAGCCGGCAAGGGTTAATGACTTTAAATTTCCGTATGCCAGCAATGACGTCGTCAGGCATACCAATGAAAAAAAAAATTACAGATCTCCCACATCACACCTGATCAACACGAAATACCAACCAGCTGCACATTCATTTTACCAGTCAATCTCGGAGGGGCGTCTTGTTGTTATTAGTCAATGAAAGGCCGATTGGCTATCCCGAGAGATTATAGATTTTCATAATGATAACAGGTCGCGATCAATAGATCTGGCTGGATTAAACGCGCGGCGCCGCCATCGCTCGACTATAGATAGGTTTCGTTGATCGCTCTCATGAGAACTGGACCCACGAATGAGATGACTAATCGATCACGCCAACGTTAATCAGCTTACATGAAAACTTTTTTCAGATTTATCCCATCCGATATATATATATATATACGCACAGTATAAAAAACATTGGTCGCACAAGATCAAGGTAACCAACCCGGCATTTTTATCTGTTCCTGTTAATAGTTTCTCAGCATCTTCCCGAAGGAGCAAGTCCGCCGTACAAAAAGGATCTCTTGTCGCTTCCTAGAAACACGAGTCCGTACTTCACGCCGACGGTGTGAATAAAATTAATTCGACGATTCTCACCGCGCGACGCCACCTTCCTGTCCAGTCTTACCAACTTCGATTCTCCTCGACACTGAAAATCTTCTTAAGAGGAGGCTCGTGTTTTCAGATTAGATCTTTTTGTGCGACTAAATCGTCGCGTCGGCGACGATTCACGGTTCTCGTAAGACGACGCTAACGTGGACCATACGGCCGCGACTTGAAAACCGCCAGAGACATCTCTCGGTATTTTTTTCTTTTTTTTTTTTTACATTGAATATCAGCCATTAGGTCGGTGTGGTTTTCATGAAAATTTTTGAGTACTTTGGATTTCGATTATCCTGAAGGATATTTTTTTTATTTCCTATAACCAACATTGTATTATACCTAGGACTTTATATCTCGTTCGACGTTCCCATGAAACGACGACATAAAAATGACGGCCTGTCAAGTCCGTGACGTCGGGTCAAAACCGCGGATATATATTAAAGAGAGATCGTTAAGTAAAATTGTCGCGCGACTGTCTTTTCAATGAAACTCGGTTGATCATTCCCGAGTATATATAGGTATACACCAATGGACTTTCGAAGGACAGTTAACCAGCTTCGGTCCATAAACAGACCTTTAACGTAGCAAGTGCTGTTAACTTTATGGATCCGACTATACAGTCATAGATTACGCATTAACCGTGAACGTCTGGACATTCGGTAGGTAGGACCCTCCCCTCTTCCCCCACTCTATGCCTTTTTCGTGACCCTCCCCTCAAACCCCCCCTGAACTTAATCTGAAACGTAGTAATTAACTTTAAAAAAAAAACGCGCTCAATCAAGAGACGCTCTTTGGTATTTTGAATTTTTTTTTTTTTTCTTTATCAGTTGCATTATGGGAAAAAGAGGTTATAAAAAAAAATTATACATTTTTCTCCTCCTTTTTACGAACGCAAAACAACGCAGCACGGAGAAAGGAATTTTATCGAGAATAAGAAAACAACCCCCTCTTAAAAAGGTACTGGGTCGTATCGCTCAGTTGTAAACGAGCCCGCTTGTACCATAGGATGTATCTTCACGTAGTCTAAAAAGCACCCCTCGTATTTTCGACACCAGGGCGGAGTCGCTCTTTGAATTTATGTTCGCTGGCCAACCCCCCCCCCCCCCCCCCCTTTACCCTCCCCTTGAACCTCCCATTTCTTTACCACGAAACCGCCAGAGAGAATCTCTAACCCCCCACTGTCCAGCCGCGTGTAATGCAAATGCCACCAAAATCTATAGCAGCCTCGACCCAAGTTCCTGGGGACTCTTACGGGATTCACTTGATTTCACCCCATTTCATCTTGGTTTCGCGATAGCTCATGCTATAACGTTGTAGTTACAAGTCGGTCACCCTATAGAGATAATAATATTCCAGTCGTATTATAATATTGTTATGCGCACGTGACGGTGACACTCTTTTTCTTTTTTCACTTGGCGACGATTTATAAAATGTTTGCGCAATTATAATGCATTTGCTAGAACGCCTCGTGCACTTTGATGTACCTTGTACTCCTTTTTTTTATTTATTTTATTTTTTAACGCTCCGTAACGCCACTTTTGTACGCAGAATTTTTTTCTTGAATTTTTTGAATGAGACACCGGGTATGTTTAGAGCTCTATGGTATTTATGAAATATATCGGTGACGAAATGTATCGTTTCGGTCAAAGCTCAGTGGGTTGGTCGTACCTGGAGAATTAAGACAGATTTATTTTGAATTCACTGTATCGAAATATTATCAGCTTCTACGTTAAAGAGAATCGTTATCACGGGATATAATAGAACCAGGAGAAATATTAAAGTCACTTTGATTACGGAGTTTTTGCTTGTGCCAGGAGGGGCTGGTTTTTTTAACGAAAGGACAGACTATGAATTTGACTGCCGTGTATGCTAGAGGGTAGAATAGATTTCAAGTATCGAAAAAATTTAATTTTCTCTCGTGGGGTCCGGAGAGGTTTTTGAAAAAGGAGGTAAATTCAAAATTTGTCCATTGCATATTTTTGGATCGCTTAATTAACTTCTCAATTCTATCTCTCATTCCTTTCAATTTTATTATTACGTCGTGGCGGTTCCAGCTTTATGGACGTAAAAAAAAAAACTTCCAATACAGACGATTCAATAATTTTTTTTTATAACTACCGATTAATCAAGTCCTCCCAATAATTAGCAGATAATTACTAAAAGATCGTTGCAGCTCCATAACGAATTTTCGTGAGAGCGCTTATAGTACTTTTTCACAAAAAGTGGGCGTGCTTAGTTCGATACCTATGATATACAGTACAATAGCATAGGACGTATATCAATATACAATAAAGAATCTAATAACCGATCAATAGTAACTTTTTTTTTCCTTACTCAAAATTACTATTCTTTTTCGACATTTTTTCCCCGGCGTCGGTAACAAAGAAAACTGTAGACTTTTTTTTTACTTACAACTCTGTAACGGTCAAGGGTCTCCCGTGGTATAGCAGGGGGTGCCTGTTACCCTTGGGCAAGGGTGGTACTTTTCAAAGGAGAGTATCGAGGCAACCTGTTACATTGTTAAAATAAATCTCTCGTTTAGCATGGGAACTTTTTTCTCCCTTTCTGGACAATAATAATTGTGTATGCATATTTTCTTCGACTTTCAAATTTTTAAGCTGAAATTTTTTCAGCCTGAAATTATTTCGTACGGTTTGTTGAAAGACTCGGTCTGACTCCGTTATGACTTTATCTACTGTACACCGAGTATGTCTATTACTAGAGGTGCTTGTGCTATCTAGGTACCGTACGTATTCCCAGTTACACTGCCGAGGACTCGTGTCGTCCGCTGAACACGAGACAAGGAATGTTAACAATGTCGGGCATTAACCTAACAATGGATCTCCTTTGTCGTTTACGGTGCTACGCACGCCATCTTGCTTCCTGGACGTATGTCTTTTGTGCGGTAGACACGACTTCCGGTTTGCATGAATGATCATGTGGAAAGAATTACCTACGGGATTGGCTACCGAGGTACCATTAAAGTTTAAAGGTCGGATGCTGAGGATCCTCATCTGGGATTGGCAACAATGACAATAGTAACTGGTTTACTATGATAAGATAACGATGCGTCTCGTATAAGACGGATTGATAAGAAAAAATGTGAAGTTGTTGAATGAGATGAGGAGCCGCGCCAAGTCGGCTGGTTTGAGTTTTTTGTTGTTGCCGTTCCAGTTATAATTATTTTTGAGTTGTGTTGTTTTCATTATCCTAATTAATAAAAGGACACTCCTGTACCTATCAAAGTACTCATTCTCCCCGGAGTCACCCCCTCTCCTCTTTTGTGGTCGTCGGTCGTGCGAAGGACTGCCTTCAATAATTCTGGGAGGGGGTGGTGCTTAGCGGCTAATCAAAAAAGGGAGTGAGTAGTTCAGTTCTGAGTGTGATAACGGCAAGTGTGTGTGTGTGTGGGTTTTCGCTGCGGAGTACAAGGACATCAGTCCCCTTGACGAATCCGACGCGGGTTCAGCTCCCGGGCCCCCAGGTCCTGCCTGCCGTAAGGTAAGTGCTCTTGGGTCACAATCTCTCTCGGCACTATCAAGTGCACCTGCGTTAACGCCGTCATCGTCGACTGTATGTGCTGGTCCCAAAATTAAGGGCAATTTTGCTCTCCTCTCTCTCACGACGTGCAAGGTATCTATTCCCTTCTTGACTTGCACGTTCTCTGGACCACGCATATCCACGTACGAATGGGTCCTCCTCAACAACATTTATGTACCACATTCATTAAATACATTGTACCTCGTGGGGACCTTTTGAACCGGTCCACTCTGCCGATTTGGTGTTATCTATCGCCCTTCTTTAGATAACAGAAGTTTTAGTGTAAAAATTAATTTATCGATGTTTATAAGAATTTTTTTTTGAAAAAAACTTTTTTGTTTCAAACAAAAATTTCAATTTTGCGACCAGCGGTAACAATGAGCACAGCATCTGTTGTGCTGAAATCTAAAATGTACATAAAGTTCCGTTCACATCCCATGCAGTTCTATAGATCATGATCAGTTTTGGCAATGATTCTGGTCCACGTGTGCCAGATTCGTACGATCCAGGTCAAAGGGCGCATAATTATATTTCTATCGAGGGAGGCGCCACTCGATATCTCAGCCGACTGAGCGCGTAAGTCGCATTATTAACACTTGCGTAACGGAGGAGATGAAAAAAAAAAGGTCAGGGCCGTAAGGCACGCGCCCCTGGACCCTTGACTTTCCCACCAGGAGCCACCAGCAGTTAGCTGCTCCCTTCCTAATATAGCCAACGGTTCTAACCTCCGTACCCCGCCCCGAGAGTTTCTCGATAACAATCTCCTCGGACCTCCCAGGTCAAGGGTGGCGTTTTTTCTTCCTTTCTTTTTTTTTGTTTTCAACTAAACACAGCTAAACTCTCATCTCCTATCCTACGATCTACAAACCTAAACACAACCTCCTCGGACGGTCAGGACTAAATAACGATACTCCCCCCTCTTTCACACACGAACAGAGTAGGGGGGTGCATAACGATCGCAAAAAATTTTTTAACCACCCCTATATCCACTTTTATGGCAATTACTCTGTATAACGTCATTACTACCCTTGGCGACAGTAATAGTCCATAGGGGTTGATATCTGGTTCCGATCCTGAAATATTAAGTTCACGATGAAAAAAAACAGCACCCCTAAATCTCATAGAAAAAAAAAATTTATTTCATCCCCCCCTTGGCTTCGTTTTAGCCCTGGATTAATTTCACTCTGGCAAATAGACCGTGGGTAGAAAACGTGTCTAGGGGGTGTAAAAAAAGTACAATAAAAATCCTACCATTCTGCCATTGTTGCCTTTGAGGGATGTACCTACGTACCCACCACCCTCGACGAAATAAAGCGGACCGCGTAGGGTTAATGGAACTGGGCATCATCCCCAAGGCTCAGGAGATGATCTTAAAAAGGAGTCCTCCGGACTGGTTTTTTCGAACGGATCTTCTAGGATCGCCTAGATAAGGATCGAAGATCCAATCTCTCGCGCCCTACCTGTTCCCAAAGATACAGGAACACAAATGATGCTAATGTCCAGGAACGACTCGGCCGAATACCTAGAGACGTAACCCTTGAGTCGGTTTTATCCCCCGATACAAAAACCACAGAGAAAGGAAGACACGGGGACAAATGAACCTCGGACTTCGCTCGCTACATGGATATCCGGGCACGAAATTTTCTGACGTGCTTTGGAGGGGAGAAAAAAAAATTCTTATTCATTCCACAACGAGCGGCTACGTTTAATTAACGCTAATTACCAGGCAGTAATTTTACGGGCTTGTTCGTTTTTAATTATTTAATTTTTTTTTTCAAGTGACTGTACCATATATGCGATATGGAGGCTGGGTCTGGGCTCGTATGAAAATATCGGGGGAACACGGCAAATTCCATTTGGTCCATGTATCCAGGGAGATGACTAATTTATCAAAGATCTATTGTACCACGGAATCAAGCTCCCGCTTTGATACAATAGGGAAGATCGATGCGGTAATAATGGGTTAACGCGGGGCGCGTCCGTAAGGAGAAGCGAGAACCCCGAATTTAGACGCTATAAATTTCTTGATGGAAAAAAAAGGGGGGAAAAAATGGAAGGAAGAATCGAGGGCGAGGACTGCGCGAGGAGGGGGGATGGAGGTAAAAAATAAAAAAAAAAATAAAAATTGTGTATCCCAAAACTCCGGTGGTCCGTAGACACGACGAACCGTAAATTTTCGTGAGGGCACGGGTGACTCTGGTCTAAACAAATTTTACTACCCAATTAGACCTTAAACGCCAAAATCCTACCCCTTGGATTTCAAAATTTATTGGACCCGGCAGCGGATGTTGGGCTTGTTCCGCGTGGGCTTGGTCACTGTCTAGTGTTCTCGACGGACAGGTCCATTCAGTGCGCCACCCTAAGAAAATGGTCTCTTAAAGCTGGGAGACATTGGAATTTATTTTCGGCTCTTTTTTTGTGTCGCGCTTTACGATTATCGACGGCAAATAAAAACTCGATCAGGAATATATATGTATATATATGTATACTAACATTTGCATCTCTTCGCGGTCCTGCCTAACCTAACCTCCTTTCCAGCTATAGTCAAAAAAAAAATCAACGAATGCAATTCTTATAAAATGCATTTTCTTTTGTACAAAACAAAATTTTCTGATACTTTGAAAACACCAGATTTGTCAAAAAAATTTATTTGGTAGAAGTAAAAAAAAAATTTTTTGACTAAGGATAGACACCTAACCTCTACCCTAGGTAAGATTTTCAAATTTGATTTTTCCGATAAAACACGCCGAAGCTAATAGCTTTTTTTTCGTTCGATATTATCGTTAAAATATTTATCTGTTGACTTTGTACTCGAATCAAGATTATCATGTATACCGATAACACAGCCACCCACCAGGATCTGTAGTTTATCTATTATCCGAATTATCCGATAGAGTACCACCCGTTATAATTTTCACTTTCCGGATATTTATATACATATATACATATATATAACACATTACCATTCCGACCAGTCACTTAATGACTTAACCCATTAGCATACATTACTATTCCATTATTTTTAAATTCATCATTTCCAACAGCTTGTTGCAAGCTACCAGGTGTTGCCTATATCTATTACTATACCTATACATCCTCCCGATCCGATGAAACGAAAGCAGATACAATTACACAATATTTAGCCAGTTAAGCTACGGCAAACAATCCGAAGATAAAATAAAAAAAAAGATAAGAAAGGTTACCCAAACCTGAACTTTATTTCGCTTTCTCGAAGGTGATTGAAATAAAATATTATTTATAGCCCCGTAGAGGTACGAGGATTCATTCAATATTTATCGGTAAAGGGGAATCTAAGTATATATTGTGTGTGTATATACATATATATGTATATCGAGTCAGTCGAACGACCGTATCACGCGAACCATTTTATTCCGATATCGTTATCATTTAAAGAATTTCAATAGCTGTATAAGAGCCAAAAGGAGTAAAGTACCGCACCCTTCGAACGATAAATTCACACTCGGAAGTTAAAAGTTGACATCCCTATCCCCCCCCCCCCCCCTCGCCCCCCTCCTCACCGTATCAGAATTCAGGGCCGACAAGGACCTAAGCACTTTGGGACGCAGTTTGAAAATACAGAGAATCGTTGCGAGGTCTACGAATTCTAGTGAGATTTATTAATATAACATCCTAGGGAGTTTAAGGGTGGGTCAGTGTCGCCTAGGGAATTTTCGATCGGTACAAGAGAGTCAGACGGGTTACGTAGTCGTCCAGGTGTACCGACCTTAGGGCGATGAATAATTTGGCAAACACGTGGTGAGCGATTCGAGCATTTAAAAGATAAGGAGGAGGATAAGGGAGGAGGTAAAATGTGAAAATAATATTTTTGGAAATAATTTGTTTTTTTGAAAATTATGACTCAACTTTGTTACGTCACTGGGGATGAAGTGAGCAGAACTTTCGGTAAAGTTTCGGGCGATTTTCCGTCTCGTTGATTCGACCGAAAGTCATCGGACGAAAAATCGGATCGTCCGTAAGGAGCGAGAGGATAGAAAAAGAAAAGGGGTGAAAGTATCTTAAGGGACGTCGTGGAACGGGCGTCCCGACGTCTCGTGTAAGTTGCGTCTGGGTTAGGACGCGTCCGCTGTAGGCATCGCGTCTAAACGACGCGACTCTCGAATCGAAGGCGTTAAAGCGCTTAGGACTTAAAGAAGCTCATCCCGAATTATCCGGGCAAATCCAAAAGCGGTTTAT
>JARPRH010000755.1:210904-221650 GCA_031763665.1 Calameuta haemorrhoidalis
CTCCTCCTCCTCCTACGGTCCATTTGATAAGGTTTACTTCGTGAAAATGTGAACCGACTCGGAATGACTTTAGTCTCGAGGATGAATTAGCTTTTTCTTTAAAAGCTACTAAAAAAGTCAAAGGGGATCGATTGCGCTGGGTGAAATTTTTATGAATTTTCACATTCAACCAAATCAAGATCCTTTGTTGCGAACGTGATTAAAATTCGTATTTGACGGGTCAAAGAAATTAATTATAATTTTTTTTTTCACCAGCACAATTATTTCAGACCAATGAAAATCCCATGAAAATCTATGGAATTTCAGTCAGTTATAAAATTTTGTATAGGAATTGTGGGTGAAAAAAAATTATCCACTAACCCAATTGCCACTTGAAAAGCTTTTGCTGTCTTTTAGTAAACACTTTTGGCCACCATTGATTTCTATTTTATTTACACCGTATATAATGCACGTACACGGGTAATTCTGATTTGGAACGAATTCATTGAATTTTGTATACTTTATCGCTGCTATTACTATTCGCAGTAAAATATGTATAGTCAGTTATACCTACTGCTGATGACGTCACTGACAATGACGTCACGTTAGAATGCACTATAAATTGCATATGTTAAAAAAATGCACTTTTTCGAATATTCAGTTGCTGGTGTAAACACACTGCACTGCAGTGGGTTAGGTGATTTCGAAATAAATGTTAATTAATACAGAAAGCTGCAAAAGCAATCATTCAAGTTAAAAAGCGGCTTCCGCCTCTTGTAAAATGTCGACGCTCATACGTTACCGCGTAACGCGTTTCTCTCCGGGCAGTCGAGCTTTGAAAATTAAAAGTTTCTATTAAATCTCAAAAAAAATATATACGAACACGAGTACAGGTTGATTCATTCTCTGTAGGGTATCGGTGAAATTATTTTCTCGCCCGTGAATGAGGATTTTTATTTTTGTTAATAAAAAAAAAAAATCCATAAAAACTACTCGTGTGTACATCGACGGTGACTCCATCTAGCGTAAAATTTGTAAAAAAAAAACTTTGGCAGAAACTTACCGAAGAACGACTAATAGCACGAGGTTATTTGCTCCTGCCGAGAGCTTTCGGGTTTTCCAGAGGGAGATTTTCGTAATTTCGGAAAACCGTGTCGAGCACGAAATGATTTATGTCGTGTAACATATTGCGCTACTATATACAGTTTAGATGCCGAAATAGGTTAGAGGTCCTTTTTGTTAGTTCCTAATATCACCACCTGTGCTACCAGTGGCGCTTGACTGTCATTTGAGAAAATTTGTTAAATGTATTTTATCTTTCGATCTTCGCTATTCGCACGACTACGCGATTCATCCGGGAATTCTGGTCTTGTCGGCCATGTTTTATTTGACGAACAGGTGGCGCCACCAGCGGACGTGACGCGAAGCCGTGCATCGGCCGTACTAAATTTACACACGATAAAAAGTCGAGCCTTGTAAGCAATATTTTCGAACTGTTATTAAATAGAAATCGACAACTGTATATCCGTAGAGAATTTGTGTTAAATTTACATTTATCATATTCCGCTTCCTGTCTCCACTTTATTAATGCATAAAGGGAGAATTCTGGTTCGAAGCTGAACTAAGGGTTCTTGACTCTGCTAAAATGAGAAAATGGGACATTTGACTCAACGAAAGTGGCACATTTATCCCTCCCGATCGAATTACTTATGATTGATAGGTCATATTTATAAATTTCAAAATGGCCGTCTTCAAGACGACAAACTGATCGACGGCCCGGGGAGGATTAACGCAATATCCGATAATGCAGTGTCTGTTCTATCAAAGTGATTTGGCGCTCTATCGGAATATTCATCATACGCTAAAGAGATTATATAATACGATTAATATTTCCAGCTCAGGTAATCAGCGATTATCTTGATCGAGCTTATATCCATTGTCTGGCTATCCGATATCAGTCTTTCTACATTGTACGTTTTGTATATTTACAAAAGAACTAATTTTTACCCAAATGTTTTTTTTACGTGGAATAATCAACAGCGAATTCGATATTCGCGGAAACACGTGATTATGCATATCACAAGGTATTATCTCTTTATCAGTTTTACTGTAAATGTCAATTCAATCGAGTCAATCTGCCACCGCGAATAATTCAAAGGAAAAATATTTTGTGGTCAATTTCAAAGATGCAGGTTTACTTAAAAAATATAATTTTTCAATTATGCCATCGTTTGAGCAATTATTGGCTGCGAAATCTCATAGAAAAACTATTCGCGTAAGAATTGGCTAGGAGATACGAGGACTATATGATAAGGGTGGAGGGCGGAGGAGGGAGGCAGGGAAGCAGCCATGAAAAATTAAAATGAATTTCCTCGTAGGAGGGTGACGAAGACACCCAGGAGACACGTTGAACTAAATTCTATTCTGCATCCCCTTGTAGTAGCTGAGAAATAGGACCAAGTGCCCTGTCTGCTTGAAAAAAAAAAAAATGAAAAAAAAGGTACACAACCCTCTGGTATCCTTTCGGTTGAAAGGACGTGATTCCACCGAAGGATACGACCTTGTTTGATACTAGGGTATGTACCTATTTTTGAAGCCTGTCGTAAAGGGTTTTGAGATACGTTGAAGTACGTCAAAGAGACAAAAATAGGGATAAGATGGAAAGTTTTGAAATGGCGTTTTTTGATTATCGAATTTTTTTTTGCACAAGAATATTTTTTTTATTAACGCTCACGACGCGTACGAATGCACTTTGGGCTCTTGAAAATTCCTTTCCGAAGTTTCATCCTAAGCTCGAGAAGAGGATCCACTAGAGACAGGAAGGGAATTTAATAATTAATTCAAGAACACTCGGAAATAATAATTCGAAGGAGCCAATATTTCCGGTTAGTCATACCAAGCCCTGAACTCTCTCAAGGATTTATATATTCCCATCAAGAATCTGATAAAATTTGTAAAAAAAAATTTTCAAAAAAATTACAACACGAAATAAAGATCAAAAAACACAACAGTGACGTATGCTATGCGAACTGGAGATGAGTATGAGAAACAAGGAAAAACTAGGTCAAAGGGTAAGGTTAGATAAAAGAATAATCCCCAAGACGCCAAGACGTCGCCGTATTGTAGCATCATAACGTTATTGGGTTCTTAAAACCCATAAAATTCGTTCCCAACGTTAATTCCACTCGCCTATGTTATTTTCGTTGAGTGGTTGTTTTTCTTCTCTCTCTCTCTCTCTTTCGTGAAATAAAATTGATGACGTCGTCAGTAGGTGACCTGACGGAGTCATCGATAACGATAAAGATCATTGGGTCTCACCTGTCATACGTGTTGAGATCGCGTGTTTTATTCAGCCTACTGGCACACGCTGTGTCTGGTACCGCGAGATCAGGAATCAATATGGAAGCAGAACTACCCCCATTTCGTTACGTCCATCCGTGACCGTTATAACACGAGGGAGGTTTTGTATCGGCGTTACATTCACATTGCTTAGTATGACTGTGACCTCCCACCACCACCACCTCCTCACCTCCCCTCTCCCGCTTTCAACCCCTATTTTCATTCTGTGACGCAACTTCGCCGCGGCATGCACACCTCGTCAAATCTGTCACGGCACGTCAATACCTTTTCAGTTAATCTCTGCCGCAATCCGTACCAACCCCTCTTATCAGGCATGCCAACCGTTAAACATGAAATCGACACAATAAATGCTTCAACCCCTTCCTTACGACTTTCCTGCAAATTGTCGACCACAAACACGATTTTGCTAAAAGAAAAAATTTTTTTCATATTCATAAAAAGTTGGTTTTTTTTGTGATCACATAGATGGAGATCACTGTTTATTTTCAGTCAACAACGGCGAAAGCATTCTGAAAGTATATATTTTGAGGAATTTGAAAACATTTTTTTAGGCTAGTTTTTTTTATTGAAAAGTCACGACACGGTGGGATGGTACAGGTACGATTTTCTTTTATGCAAAAATTTTTTAAATTTTTGTACAAGTTTTTTCAATTTCTCCAAAGACTGAAGGAGCCTTGTACGGCTTAAAGCAGGAGAAACGCTTTAATCCAAGGAGCCAATCGATAATATCGAGAGTAGTGGGAGAATACAGGCGCCAGATGGTTCGCCATCCCCTACTGCTGCGCCTTTTTTTATCGTTTTTCTACCGCTCGTAGTATGCCTTTCTTTTTTATTATCTTTCATTTTTCTTCCCGTTCAAAATCAGCCTACCCGTTGCTTTTCAACGGAAGAATTAAAAATAGACCCATATCACAGTAGTATCAATAATCAATCTGCGCTTAATCTTTATTTATATACGTAAAAAAGAAAATAAAACCCCTAAAAATTCTCTTGATTCAATTGGTTAAGACTTTTTGCAATATTATCCAAAAATTTCGTAGAAACTCAAGTAGATCACGTTTCATCCCTGGACCTATAATCTAGCACTACCTGCTAAATCTAATCGGGGATTCCCCTCTTTTCTGATCAGCTTCACTCTCATCTCCTAGACTCTCCAAGGTATTATTCTCTTTCTCTCTCTCACTCACACACACACACACTCTCTCACTCTCTTTCACTCTCTCTCACTCTCTCTTACTCTACCTATATGTCTCCCACACGGTTACGCTTAGAGATTAGTGGGAAGACTCTATGAGCTGTCTCGATCCCGACTATCCAATGAAAAATACCATCGAGAAGCAGCCACCCTGGCGCCAGGGATTTGTCACAAGTATATATATATATATATATTGACGAAAGAAATTCCCACAAAATAAAAATTCAAAAATCTTTCGTTAACCAGATCAGATTTATTTGAATTTTACGAAGGAAATTTTTTTTTCCCCAAAAAAATTCATTTCAATCAAGACTGAAAGCAGCGCCAATATTTGACTAGGTAGAACCTACGTACTACGGTATGCTTGGGCTTTTACTAACGAAACGGTAACAGGGCCGGTTTCCATGTCACGACAATGTAAAATCCGATGCATTTAAATGTAGCTGATATAACAAAAAAATAAAAAGAAATGATGGATCACATTTTCAACGTACTGATTTTAGTGTGCAGGACCGTCTCTCCTTAATATTTCAAATGTTGGCACGCCTGGCTACATAGCCCGACGTTGCCACAGGGATGCCTGCTTATTTGAATAAGACGGCAGTTAGTCCTGTTTATAGCTGTACGTACAGCTTTCTGACAAACGATTACAAATTGTCTCGCGTCGATCCGAGGCGTCTTGTACTGACTCTCCTGTAGCCCCCCTGGTGCCCCCCCTGATGCCACCCCTGTCGGAACTCGGGTCGTTTGGCGTCGCGCAATTTCTTAAGACGCCCATCGAACACGACTGGTTCTGCGCATGCGCAATCCCGCTTAAAAATCGTACGATAACGAAAAATGACGTTCTCAGCTAATTTCCCATAAAACTAATTAACCTAGCCTAATTAGCTTGTTGCAAAAAATGTACGGGAAAAATTGCACGTGCAAATTATTCGCTAAATAAATGATTTTGAATTTGAACTTAAAGAAGAAAATATTTTTCTCGATAAAAATTTTATCTCGATCTCCCTTTATGTGTCCCCCCCCCGAAAGTCACCCTAGGGACATTCTTCTTCCTTCTCCAGGGATATCAAACCCGCGCAGCGTAAAGCTTCGATACTACCGGATATTTTTCTCAGCCATTCACGCTCCGTAAGAGCAACGTAAAAACAAGGACGTCCAACGAGCAATTACAAAGTGCTCCAGTTGTTCGACGTCCGTAAGGAACAATGAGAATCTATAGGGGCCGCATCGGCGCTCGATGATCTCGACCACAGCCCAAGGACTTATCGTAACTTTCCGATACGGCCGTCCGCGATAGATCAGCTGACCTGACACAGTGAAAGATGAAAAGAAAGAATACAAAAAATTTTCGAAATATTTTCAAAGACAAAAATTCTAAAAAAAATTCTCGGACTCGATGACCTCGACTATAGCCCAAGGAATTTATCGTAACTTCCCGATACACCGGTCCACGAATAGATCAGCTGACCTGACACGGTGAAGGATGAAAAGGAAAGAAAGTGCAAAAAAATTTCGTAATAATTTCCAAAGACAAAAATTCCAAAAAAATATCCCGTACGTCGTTGTCACCCAAAAAATGAAGACAGAGCCAAAAAGATGTAACAACAAAAAAAGAATTGCACAACGGACCGTAAGTTTCCGGTGTCTCCCCCGTACTTTTTTACCGGACTCCTAGAAGCGCCTTTGGCCATTCGGTGGCGTCGGCGTCGGCGTCGGCATCGCGGCAGACCACTAGCCTGTATAAGGGAACGCCTGGATATCTAGTAAGACGCGTGGGTATCGACCACGGCAAGTCGCCCAAGGGGTGAGACGGTGGAGTGGAAGGGGGTGTTGAGAAGCAGCCACCGCGGCGCCTAAAAGAGCGTCGCGACGGCAGCAGCGGTCGTGGAGGGATGACTCTTTGAGGGGGCTAGAGCCACGTTGCCTTACAACATAGGATATACATACTTCCTATATACTCGGTATAGCACAGTGTAGACTGTGGCAAGAGGGAGCATCATCCCCCATGTTGGTCCAGGGTGAAGATGATGATGTCGGTATGTGTTTTGCGGGGGGTTGCTACTGCTTCGATCCCCCTCGAAACGGCAACTTAACGTTTCGAGTGACTTCGCTGAGAATTTCCAAGGGATGCTGTAGGACATAAACCTATCCAGTTGATCCAGGAGTACCGGTTGATCCTTGGGGATCTTTCTATACCTGTGTAACGCTGGTATTTCTCCGGTATAAGATGTAGCGATTAATTCTAACTGTACTATGACGTCATAACGTTTCATAACAAATTCCTTATCAAGTAGATTTTACCGTGGGGCGTGATAACGAAGGGGGGGGGGGGGATGGTTTTCTTATGGATTAAGTTAATTCCACGGCGGAACTCGATCACTCGAGCCATAGTGATTATAGGTATCGCGTAGTCAGATAATCGAATGATAATCTGTGATAATTGAATTAAAGAAAAAATATTGATCCAATTAATTTTATTTTTATTATGGTTAAACAAATAAAATTAATTAACGGATCACCGTGCGAGATTTTGTTGAGACTGAAATTAATTAAAATTTTTTTACTTGTGATTAGTTTTTCTTCTTCCACGAAAGTATGTTTCAATACGTTAACTAATTAATCCATCGGCTTACGATGATTTTTGTCAATTAATTTTACCTCAGAATCCTATAACCTAATTTCTCAGATAAATTGTCTCGTGCACGATGGTACAGGTGTAGTCCAGTTATGTATTGCAGGGACAGTATATATATAGTGAATTATTAATCGATTAGCAATAATCAATTTTTTCGGGTATATCTATGTGTGTGTGTGTATATATATATACATGGTCGAAGATATTGCATGGATTTTACAGGTGCATTTAATTAAAGTGACGATCCACATACCGATAGTAAGAAAAGGGTGGATGACGTCATCTTGATACTTCCTTTTCCTCTGATCAAGATTCCCAGCATCCCCGTGAATGGACTCATCGTTTCTGCAGCTGCGACTGCAACAGCAATTGATAAATGTATCTCTCTTTCTCTCATTTTCTTCTTATTAGATCAGAAATAAGATCCGTCCTGATTTCTTATCTCTTATCGCAAAAGTGAACAGCGTAGAATTTTTTAATGTCCCTTATTCGTATTAATTTGTAGTCGAGTATGAGTACCGACAGACTATACGGGTGTAAGAGAAGAAAAAGAAATAAAAAAAAAAGAGAAAACACTAACGAGATAACCATTGAAGGAAATGAAGTTAAAAAAGTTTTCCCGGTAGCGAACGAAGAGTTTGCTGAGATAGAGAAGAGAATTGAAGCAGAAAATGGCCAAGTCCAAGTGTCTAGTTTAAGGATCGGAGGAGTCTTGGGTATAGCGAAGGATCAAAGTTTTTTTTTTCAACTGAGCGTACAAAACGTACATTGGGCCCCCCCCTTCAGGAACAAGGAAGAATTAAAACAAGCAACACCTAGTCGAGCGTATTCACACGGCCAATAATATTTGAATAGAAAATCCATTTCGAGCTGTTTGAGGTAATCGAATAAATATCGCAGACCATGGACCACACAATAGGAAAAGCATAGATGCCGGTAAACGGTCGTATCATGCGACCATCTTTATCGACCATTAGAGATCGTCTTGTACGAACGGAGATCCTTTATATTCAGATTAAATTAAAATAAATAACGTTTCACCCTTTTTTTGACAACCCCCCTCCCCTCTAAAATAACTTCGAAGGTTAGTTCGAAAATTTCACTAAAAAAAAAAATTTCCTACAAAATCAATTTTCCATGGTTTCACCCCCACGAAAAATTGAATACATCTCAAGGAAAGTCCTTATCAACCCCTAACCATAATTCGTGATAACGAGTGACCATCTAACGAGCGTTAAAAAAAAATAACCAAAAATACCAAAATACGCCCAAGTCATTTACGTAGTTGGCAACCCTTGACGTTACTCAAAAGCCTCATCCCCGAACGAAATATCCGAAGGTAACAGGGGTAGCTTGCCAAATGGTCCTTAGTATTCAGAGGGACGTTCGGACTTTGCAAGTATCTGCAACCACTGTAGCCTGACGAAAGTGCCAAGTACTGGGAGAAGGGAATGAGAAAAGGGGTGGCTGGGCGTCTCTGAGGCCCGGATACACTTTGGTCTGGTTTAAGGCTGGCTGAAGGATCTTTCCAGTGAGACAGTATACTCTGGACGAGTAGACTGTAGCTAGGTCGAAAGAACTGGGAGGAGTGGGGTCGGTACCTTGGATGAGGGGTGACCGTACCAGGGGCCAGGGGGGTTTGCAGGTAGAGAGGGGGCAGGGAGGGGGGCTGGTTAGGAATCTTGGATAAAGTTCCTGAACGTTGGTGTAAGAGTCGCTCCCTCAGGACAGATCTCGTCCTAGTTGGAGCACCGCTCACAGGTTAGCGACTAGAAGCCCAGTACGGGCTGCCGCTTTTAACTGCCGGCCCACGGTGATTGCTTGCAAATTGCTTCCGTTTACTTCTCTGCTTACGAAGGGGTTCAATTATACGAATTCCTTGGGTCACGGTGCACGAGAGAATTGCCCGCGTACGGGGAATTGCTACCTGGATTATTATTATTATTATGGGGCAGTCGATCGGTCACCCACGTAGCCTGACGGACGAACGATCACAGGGGAATCCCCTTATGCGTATGGGATATATCGTACGGATACGAAAAGACCAAAAATATCAATTTCAGAACCCCCCGACTTTGGTTTCACTTATTGTTAGTGAATTAAGGTTTATCGGTCGAAATTTTAAGAACGTGGAGAAATAATACTATCGGTAATATTCAACTACCGATTAGCTATATCCTGTTAGGTATAACTTCGTCGAGTTTATGCTCATCCTTCGCAAAGTTATAATTAAATGGCGAGTATCGTTCACGTATAAGAAATGTCAATTTGTGTAGTTTAGGAACGCGGTAATGTAATTAACTAGGAATCGCATAAAGATAGAATCGGTAGGATTTTCATGGGTAAGACGGCAGAGTAGGGGGTCCATTCGAGAAGGAAGAAGATGGACAAGAGTCTGGGTTCTTCCGGTCGTTTGCGATCTATGCTTGTGGCGGGCGAAGATCGTCTCCGTCGGAGTTTGACCCTTTTTCGGGATTCCTTGCGTAATGACGGTTTTCATGGAATGACATTCTTCGTTCCACTTCCGTTTACATCGTTTCAGGGGATTCCCCTGTTTCTTCTGGTATTTCACTTTAGTTTCGGAATTGCAATTTTTACTGAGTACACATTTTTTTTACGCTAATTCACATCAGGGCACCTGGATAAATTGTGCAAATTACTTTCTCGTTCGTTTCGTGTGTTTTGAGTGATCAAAATTTTAGTTGATCGCGGTCCGAAATCTGGTGCAGGGTTAGAGGAGGAGAGGGGGGGATCCTTTCGTGTAGAAAAGTTGGATCACCCTGGGTCTACGGTTTTCCTGGTTCATCGGCAGGAAGTTGGCTGCCGTTGGAAAAGTTGAAGTTTGTCGAGCTACCGTGGCCATAGTTGTTTGGTGATCGTTGGACGACTAATGCGGGTCCAGGTTGGATGAGAGTGGAAGGGAGAAAGTAGAAGAAGAAAAAGAGAAAGAGAATATTATGAAGAGAGGAGATCGATATATATATATATATGTATGTATTAAGGGTATGTTGAAAAACGTATAGAGTTGCAAGGTAACTGTTGAAAGAGTTTGGCTCAGTTACAAATTTCTACCACGTTGCCATGTAGAGTTGTTTGGAAAAGTGGCGTAACTTTTTTTTTGAATTTTTTTTTCTTTTTGATTTACTTCCTCTTCTTCTACATTTATATGTCTTCTTACACCTGTCCACGGCTATGGGACCGAGTCTCAACTCGACAGTCACTTTGCTCTCAGTACCTATGAGAATTTCGTTCGAACGATGCGTGAAAACTTGGTGAAAACTGAGGGGCGGGGTCCTTTCGAAAAAGTTATCTTTACTTTCTCCTTTCTTCGTATCCTTTATTTCGGGACGCGGAAAACGTAGGGGACTCTTTTAGACTGAAACTCATTGAAAGATTGTCCCTTTGGATAAGCTGTATACTGTTGTCTGTTTGAGAGAGAAAATTTGGCCTCCTCCAGAGATAAAGTCTAAGTTGGAATTAAATAATACAGTACAGACCGGAGTTAATATATCGAGTCGACTGTATCTCGAGAAAAATATTGACTCCCGACATTTTTAAGCGGCATTAATATTTA
>JARPRH010000755.1:235373-256684 GCA_031763665.1 Calameuta haemorrhoidalis
ATTAATTAGTTAATGGGCTTTAGTAGGTACATACCTATTTAACTAGCTGCCAACCTGGCGACGCTAATGAAAAGCGTCGGTCGTAGTTTTCCCACGAGCGATTTTACGCTGTTACGGAATTTACTCTGTTAAGCACTGTACATAGAGATAACGGAAGCCAACCTATGTGAACTGTCAGTCCAAATCGCATATTCAAGGGGTGCCAACCTGAGCTCTCTAAATATCAAGTCAGCCAACTCTAAGAAAAACGACGAGAGTGGATGAAGATTGTAAATAGACGAAAAAAAAAAGTTTCGTGAGAGCCAATCAAAAAAATAGGAAGATCCGTCTCTGGAGAAAAAAAATTGTTAAAGTCTAGGTCCAACAGATAGAACGTAGATAAGAAATCGAATCCGATAGTGGAAATCATTTCCTCGAACCTGACCTATATTCTGTTTCCACTATGACTACCGTAGTATGTAGATAATAAGCGTGACGTGTTATCGTACATGGGCATCTCACTAATAGACGCCATTTTTTGATAATTTCTTATTTGCCGATTTTTGACTTTGAAAATTTTTAATGGTTCTTTTATACTACGTAATAATTACTCGAAACCTTAATTACTGTGATTTTTTGAAATTGAAAAATTTTTTAAAATTATTTTCTATACCGATTGTACCCAACGTATCGCATGAAGATAGTCACTGTTAAATATGCAGTCAGCTTTTCTCCTTACTCTGGTTACCAATTGACTGAGAAATAAATATACGAACCGATCATACGGATCGTCAGGCCATTTTAAAAGCTCTCTGCTCGCCATTCCGAAAGGAAAAGCACATTCAAGCCATTCTCTCGAAGTATTCCAAAAGCGTTTGAAAGCTCAACAGTCCATAACCATTCCCATAGAGTGCTCTAGTTGAAGTTGAGTCATTCAATACTCTCGTTTCTTTTCGTCCATCATAAATTCAGGATCGATAATAGTTTGTTGATACCCGTTTGAACCTCGGTATGAATAGTTCATAAAATAATAATGAATTTAATACGTCACTCTCGTACATAAAATCCTTTAATTGAAAGCTTATCGAATTTTTCATTACGTATCCGCAGTTTTGCGTGAACCCGGTACTGTGCGGTTAGGTTAGGTTAGGTTTTAAAATTTCACCAAAAGTTACGTTACGCGTATTATAAATAATACACAGCTAACCACAGTAAAGCATATAAATCAGACCCATCACTTTGCCTCACGGAAGCTTCTAGAACATTCGGCATTTAAAATGTGAAGGGTGCGCAGCCGGAAAAATAATGGCGTGCCGTAATAGAGAAGAAAACAAGTACGTGACGCTATCCATCAAGGATAGGCACGAGGGAAAAAAAAAAGAAATTCCCTCAGGAAGAGTTCAGGTACCTTATGTGCCAGGACTTCCACGTGCTCTGACCTATGACCCAAGGTAATAGCAATACAATTATATAACCGGTGACATTAAAAAACAAGTCACAAAGCGAATGACTTACATAGCTAAACTCCCCCTACCTTAAACATCAAAAACTAAAAAAAACAAAATGGCGTCGTAAATGAAAAAAACCCCTAACACAGTCCCAGTATTATTAACAGTCAAAAATATTGAAAGAGCTAAAACGACGTCCCTGACTACTTTGGTCGCCTACGATAATTCGAAATTCTAAAGCAACGCCGTTTCGTTCCTCAGCCTCCCACTCGCTTCCTCTCTTTTTTTTCTCACCCACCCCTTACATAAGCCTCTCAGTAATTTCACAAAGTGGAGACAGCAATCTGCACCGCGTGTATTATACCCAACCTACACAACCCGAAGGGACTGACATGCGCGTACTTTTTAGGTCGCCCTCTGAAGCCCTCTCGACATTGCAATTGCTCGGTAGCAACGTTTCCTCTATTTTAACCGACCAGGTCACCCACGTAGCGTTTCCATCCACTGTTCAAACTACATTTACGCATGCGTCGCCCACAAGTGTTCTTAGTCCCTGTACACGTAATACATTTCGGCGTTGTTTCATCACCTCAAAAAAAAAACCATTAAAAAGACCCATAAGACCCATTACTGTTCCCTGACCCGTCTCCCACATGCACAATGACCCTTTAGGATCTTCCCTTCCATCACCTCGTGCGCTTCCATACCAAAATTCAACATCACATACGATGACAAAGTACACACATCCACTTGGAACAGGCAAAGAATAACGAGCATCTATCCGAACCAAGCCCCTAAGATAAAACGGGCTGCTGGATGTATGGCACTGGACCAGCAATGTAAAGTGCACGTTTCGGTGATTTCAGCAGCATAATTATAGGCGTTCTCAGCTATCTGAAAGCGATTGGCATGAGAACCTCGTAAAAGGTGAGACCAGCCATTACTAAGGGGGGGAGATAACTGACCTTCTTAATACCAGCCATGAGCAAGGGGGGAGAGGGGAGGAGCGTGAGCTGTCCGTAATCCTTTCTGTTGGGTACTGGTGGGGGGGATGGTCCTCCTGCACAGGATTCCCCTTAAAACATTTCTACATATATGCGTGAAGGGTGCTCAGGGCTTAACGGCTTATTTGAAAGAGCAATCTGTGTAAAGTGGTTCGATGCTTTTTCCTTAAGTTGTTCTTGTTTAGGGTTAGGACGAAGGGGGTAACCTTTTATGCAGAGGAACACCTTCGACGGGATCGGCTTATCCATTAAAATGAATACCACCGGGACAACCAGGTACCCGAGCGATGACATCATTCAGCTGAATATCCATACCACATATATGTAGTATACATATGTAGCGTTGGGGATGTTGGACTGCAAGAAGATGACCTCAGGGATTCTGTGTATGTACCTATGAGTCTACTGTCACTTAGTCAAAGACTGTTACTTGGCATTGTTAGGGGATGATTATGGTTTGTGGGACCTGGACTAGGGGTCGCTAGGATCAGAATGTTGATAATACCTGAACTGCATAGGATCTTGGTGTTTCGTAATGGCGTCTGACAAAAAGGACGCTGGCACGGGTCTTATGCCAAGGTTGGATT
This sequence comes from Calameuta haemorrhoidalis, assembly GCA_031763665.1. Lineage (NCBI taxonomy): Eukaryota > Metazoa > Arthropoda > Insecta > Hymenoptera > Cephidae > Calameuta > Calameuta haemorrhoidalis. The sequence goes on from JARPRH010000755.1 coordinate 238,392, forward strand.
ACGTATCTGCTTCTGAAAGTGTATGTAGACTTAGGCGAGCGACGCCGGGCGTCGTCCTACCATCCACCGCAACAGGCTTCTTAAGCTGAACTCCCCATCCAGTCCCGACCTCCTGCGTGATCAACGCGCCATCGGAGTGCAGCTCAAGATCGTTACCGGTAATTGTGGCAAGGTACTCAGGAATTCTAGTCTTTTCTGAGTGTCTAGTTTTTTTCTCTCTTGTCTAGTGTTTCTTTTTTATTGTACCTGAGTACAATGCCACATCTTTTAAACCCCGGTCAGGCATTGTTTGACTCGTGCAAAATCCTCACTATTGGACCCTATCCTTGGGTCGCTCTCTCCGTCTCATTCTTCCTCAGCATCCCTTGCGGCTCCTTTTCTGGGTATCTTATGGCTCGAGCTTGTAGCGCCGATTTGACCTTTTGTTAGCACCTACGTCAATCGGGAAGGTACGTAGCTTATGGCTTCTCTTCAGGTATGCACAATGGACGGCGACAGCTCGCCACCAATGACCCTTGACAATAAAGTCCCGACGGCAAGGGTGCGTCCTGTTTAAGGGCAGGTTATCCCGAGACTGGATGCCTGTCTGGATTCCTGGTTGATTCTTCAAGCTGAGAAGGGAGGGAGGCGGGTCTGCAAAATCGACTTGTAATAAACGGTCGGGCTCTAGGTGGAGCTCATCTCTGTTACCAGGAATTGCTATTCCGAGCTCCAAAGGAGTCTGTTATGAAAATAGGCTGTAATCAAAGTTACGTCTTGAGGTCTTCTGATGGGGTCAGGTATGACCTCGAAGACCACAGCTCATTACTTATTTCAATTTCAACTTCAACTATTTATTACACGTCAACCACAAAGTTACTCTAGAAAATATCAACGGGACACCTACGGAGTACCAAACGTCATACCATAAGACCCCATCGATTATGGGACCTTAATGGAATGACCTTTGGTATCACCAGCCAATGAAAAATTGTCTGATTCATGACCATCGACTCTGAACGTAACTATATTATTTATATCATCATAAAGTCCATTGTTGAGTTTTATTGAGACTAGTGCAACCTCAGGATCGTCATGTACCCCAAAGATCAGATCTGATCGGACCAAGCCACGCGTTACGTAATTCCAGCCTCTGGCAGTAAATAGTCTGAAAATTTTCCAGCAAGATCAGAACCTCCTACGCCATTGTCTCCTGCAGCCATTGGAGTCCTTAAAAAGACGCGAGGACCAGATTGGGAAACTGGGTAGGGATAACGCTCTTGTTTTCGGCAACGTAATCTATTGGGTCGACTTTACGATACAGAGTCAGGGACTGTAGATCCATCTACCAGTACCTAACTCAAACCCGAGAGTGCTTCTTACGCGTTGAAATTCCCGTCGGTTGTTTTGCCGGCGTGTTACTTCTTAAGAAAAACACGCAACCCTCCATAACAAGGCGTAAGACAATATCTGAAAATGAAGCAACGTCAGATCGATATTAACTACAGAGTCGCGTAAGGACACGAAGGTGCGTGGGTTTTCCTTACATCGAATTACAAGACTCGCGACGAATATTTCTTTTTATATTTATTCCATACAATAAACGAATCGTTATTTTTCACAATGGAGAACTAACGTATTTATGCCTTCTGGTCTATTCGCATTGAACGATATTGACTCGTGAGTTTTATCCTGCAACAATAACGTTACGCAGAAGCATTATTATTTGACGCTAGAACCCAGCAAAACTTATGCCCGACAAAACGTCCTATGGATGTGCTTGACTTTTTTACGAGCGAAACGTCATTATAGTCGCCAGGACTATAGCAATGATAGTCATAACAAACTCGGGTGAGCTTCAGTTTGGGGGGAGTCAGGAGGGGGAAGGTGGGAGGAGCCAATAGAAGAATCCCCTGGTAGAAATAATTCGTCGACGTTGAAATTTCGTGAGACATAATCCGAGTGGGTTTCATAAACAGCGAGTAGGTGGAGGGTGAAGTAGGCAGCGAAAGAGGGAAGATCAAAAAGAAAGATGGCGTACGAAATTGTATGGGCACGTTAGGCGGGACGCTTCGTCTTCATAATACGTAAGTAAGTTAAGTTAGGTTATAAAAGGACGGAATTGTCTGGACGATTTCGAATTTGCTAAAATGGCTGCTACTTCGGCGTGAACGTCGCAAAAACTTGACTTTTCTCTTGGATTCGTGGTAAAGATCTTTTCTACCTGACTTCAGACTGGTATTTCGATTGTTTAGGTAAACGGGCTCCGGGACCCTTCGGTATGGTTAACCTTCGGGGAATTCTCACGAGACTGTACTGTACCAATAGTCGTTTGCGAAGAGTTTAAAAATAGATATCCCTTTTTATTCATTTTTTTTTTTTAACGTTATCCAATATATATCAATGGATGCCTGACGGAGCTCAAGTGCGTCCCGATCAAAAGCCTGAATTGCAAAGCTAACTATCGGCTGATTTACTTTGGCCGAGCAAGGCTCAGGAATTGAATTATAAATTAAGGGCGCGTTTCATCAGTTTCAATTAAGGACACCGTAGAGATGAACTCGATCCCCGTTTAGTATGACGGTCATACAGCTCTAATGGTTCAGATTTTGAATCTACGCTTTGATCGTGACTATCGCTCACAATCAGCCCACGTACACGGGAGAGTATCTTTTAATGGGCATTTCAAGCTGGGAAACATAGCAGGCGTTAATACACGTAGCGAGTGAGACTAACGAATTTACAAAAAAAAATAGTAAAATATTATCACGTGTAAGGTATGTAAATTATACTTAATTAACGTCACAGTCATTAATACGCCATATAACGTTTTTGAATTGTTTAACAAACTTTACTTTCGAAGTTTACGCCATTCTTTTTTTTTTAATTCCATAGTCCTCGTGCACTCTCTGCAAAATAACATTATTATTTGCATCCAGCCAATTCAATATTTCACCTGATACGGCGTATTGGGAATAATGCAATTTTAACTAATCGATAAGCATTTAATCAGGAAGGTACACATTTCAATATCATAAAGAGTGATTACACTTCTCCAGCCAGCCGAGTATTCGGTACCAACTATTTCGAACAGACATTTCAATCACGACCAAAGAGTCATCCAAGGTAATTGCGTAATGCCAAATCGAAATTGAAATTTCATCATACGCGTTTCTCTTTGTTTCACGTGACAGATCGCACATTCTGAATCCTCCCCTTGCCTCCCCCTCCATATATATATATATCGCCATGGGTAATTGAAAAGTTTTATTACAAACGCGCCAACGGAAACGGCTATACTCGGATCGAGATAAATTCTCGCAAGGCTGCGACGGCACGGGGTACGTGCACCACCCTCTGCCTGCTGCCTACTACGTGGAGGGTGGTACCAACCTCAGGGTGGCGAACGTGCCAGGGGATGACGATATTGAAAAATTCTGAAGGAAAAATACGCAGGGCGACCGGGTGACACGTGAGAGTAAAAGACTGGCAGGTACAGGGGGGGATCCATGTTAAATAAAAAAATTGTTTTGAGCTTTTCAAAAATAAATTAAATAACGACCAAGTTCATTACTCGTTAATGAGTTACAGGTGGCAGCTACCAGTTTTAACATTAAATATTAACTATGCTCAGCTATGACATATATGTATTGCGCATGTAGAACTAATGACTTTTCGAACGGCTGTAACTGTTGCTCCGTCGGACGCTAAACCATTATGGAAAATATGTATGATAAGAAAAAAAAAAAAAAAAAAAGAAACGAAGTTTCACTCTGTTTATATTTGCTATTTGCTTTGTCGTTTTTTTTTTTGCCAATTATAATTTACTTCGCTTTCAGCCAGTACAGTTTCCGTTTCCAGCAAACACGGTGCAATTCGAAGAAGGCATAAGATATGATAATGGACAGTGGCATAAACTGGGTCGTATCTTTAATGTTCTAGTTTTTCTTCTATATTCCATGTATAGCTGGGGGGAAAAAAAAAGTTGTAGCAATTGAACGATAATTGAGAAAAACTTGGAGTCGACGGCAAAGGAAAAATACGTGTAGCGTAAACGAATAATTATCGTGATAGCAAAGTCACTTTAGCTACTGTTAGAGATAATTTGAGTGTAAAAAAGAAATGATAAAAGATAAAAATACTCTTTCAAGGGGTTTGTACGTGTTTTTTATACGTCTTGCATCTCCCTAGAGCGACGCTTGCAAATAGCTTTGCCGTATTTATACCTATATACATTTGTGTCTACGTATAGATATACGTATACGTGAACGTTGAGAAATTCCAGGGCGAAACGTAACGTAGGAAAATTGTCGTGAAATTATAATAACAAATAGAGGTCACGAGGAAACGCGCTTAAGGGTCGCTGCGAGATGGTTTTGAAGTGCAAGGGGTGAGATTGCTGAATTAAAATTCTGACAATCACTTGAAACCGGGACTGGTAGGGTAATATGATACTTACGTAGATTAGGTAAAGATCCATCCCTCTGCTGTAGGGGTTGATTTTAGAACGAACTCGGCCACGAGGAGCACGTCTACAGTAATTAGAAGCACTGTCAATATCAGTACGTATAATAGCACGGCGTACCAACGTTACGTATACGAATAGTAGGATTCGATTGAAACACTAAAAAAAAACGGCACAAAAAACCTAGTATCGGAATAAAAAAGAAAAAATCGCGAAACGCTATTCACTGAACGAACACACTCTCTATCACGGAGCCTCGACACTCACTCCCATAAGTTTCTGCGATCGTTACCAATCTGTCCCAGGAGTATTCGGGACAATCGTAGTGTAATCCAGAAGTAAAAAAAGTCACTAGCTTTCAGATTTCATTAAATTCCATCGAACGTCCTAGCAGCTTTCAGCGAAGCCTTTCAGTGTTTTTTTCCTGAACGTATCTCTGATACAAAAATTCACGTTTACTCCTTGCTCGTGTCTCTTCTCCTTGTCATAAATAATTAAATCGCTGTATTCTTGCACTTTTCCTTCGCGTAGAGGATCCTCGGCGACCTCGTGGTTCGTTCGAGCTACCTACGAAATGCGGCACGTCAGTGCTCGATGCTGTCGGGCCAAAGTGCGCCGCACGAGTGTCGGACTTACGTGAAAGCGCTTGACGTTGGCGCCTGGCGGCGGGGAATGGAAAGATATGCTGTCACCCCCCACCTACAAGTCACCCCTAGCGAGATCACCCCACTACCAACCCCCCACTAACACCACGTACAGCGTAAGCGTCCCTGAGGCTGGCTAACCACCCCTACATTCTCTCACTCGCCTCCCCTCTCTCTCTCTCGCTCTCTCCCTCTCTAGTGATCCTTGTTGAAAGCGTGACTGGGTGCAAGGGGTGGCTTTCAATTGGGGGTGGGAATTCGCTCGAGACGCCACCACAGTGAGCTTGCAGCGATCAAGTAACTTGGACTCGATGACGCCTACCTTCTTAGTTACACCAATGTTATTTTGCTGAAACGTCAAATTTTCTAGGTTCGATCCTGATGGCAAATTATATGTAAAAGGACATTATTTTTTATTAATAAAAAAAATTATGTTCTGGAATCCTATTTTTATAGAGGATCATGCGTTTATTATTTATTCGTATACCTTTGTCTATGGAAAATTCCATGACTGTTAAATGCAGTGGGAATCGTCAGGAGCCACAGACGCGTCCGCAGCTTCCGGCTAGCCGTTAAACTTGGTAAAATCGATGTTCACGTAAATCCGCGTACAGTGTGACATTATAAAAGCGTGCGAAAAGTCCCACGTGTTAAAGCTGCTCACGTGGGATTGTGTAACACTAATTCGCCACTGATACAATTGCCATAAGGATCCTCAACTATTTGCAGGATGATTACGTGAACCGCATGCGGTTCCAATAGTCCTGCAAAAGTAGAAAATCCGATATCGCTTAGTTAGACGTAACCGCAATAAAAACTAAAAAGGTATCAAGGAGCACAAATACCTTGTTCTTCGTCAGTACGAATCTTCTTAATTCCCAGCCTCAAAGCAAGTTAATAAATTAATTACCAATAAATCCATATTGTATTTGCACCACGCGCTCTAATTCCTCCAGTGAATACAAAATACCAGTAAATTGTAGATATTCGATCGAAGCTTAAGGCGATCCAATGATGAATGAGAATCGAGTACAGCCAATGGCCCGGTTAGCTGTAAGTCCTTTTGTGAGAAAATAGTCAGAAGGGAATTAGGTAGCTTTCGAAGCAGGAAGTACAGAATCTCTCACGTAATCCTTTCTTTCCCTCTCGGGAAAGGTGCGGAGAGAGGGAGTCAGTCTCTCGGAGTAATTCACTATCGGTCGATACAGTTAACTCAAGGAAAAATCACTTGGCAGCGATGCACGCGTCGCCCGAAAAAGCCTCGACGAAATAACGGCAGTACGTGCTCCGAAGAAATTCGTTCGTGTACGTTCGTACGTAGCTGGTAGCTCTGGCTGGAAACAAAGTATATCGATATAACGTATATAACCTAGTATACTATATGTGTGTATAGCATATAGGGAATATATGGATAAAAGATACCTAGTCACATCTCTAGACATTTTCCAGAACGATCTTGTATAACTGTACAACGTACGTATTATTATAGGTTATGTTACCGATGTACCGAGAGATAGAGAGCGTTTTAGATATTTTGAAATTTTTTGAATGATCTAACAATTAATTACACGTTAAATTATCTGCCACTCGAAAGTAGCACGGATAATGCTCGAGGAGAAGAGGGTCATACAATTTATTCGTTGGAAAAGCCTGAACTCTCGAGATGGACGACAATTTTCCTTGTTTGTTTTTTGTTTCTCTACCTTTTTTTATGTCTACTTCTTCGTTCTCTCTTATTCAACCGCCATTGGTTTCTAGATGCTTAAGGTCTTCTCTACGTACTTACAGATATTCGTATCCAGCAGTGTAACTGTGAATTTCAGGTAAACGAAGTCATGAGAAAGGGAGTGTTATGAAGATTCAACAAGGTTAATATACAGATTTTGAACTCGTATCGAGTCGCGGTCTGGCTGATGCGCAACACGAAGTCGGATACACGTGTATCGTCTAGGAAATAGAGCCAGGACGGCTCTGGCTTTGTTCTGTGGATAAAAATTATACCGCGAATTCGTGATTTTAAAATGCAGCTGTTCCGTACACGTGCGCCGCATAACTGGCAACATTATGCGTTGCTATCTCGTGCGACAGGATTGCGGTCGGTAATTTGATGTTGGCTTAGCGACACGAACGCCTCTATTGTGCATTGTGCGAAGCTCGTCGACTTTTGGCTGTGAAATTTTGTGGGTTAGATAAATGCCAGCTGGTATTTCGCGCAATAAAACTGTTTAGTTAACTGTCTGGATCTTTCGTACAGGTCAGTTTCGTCTTTGGTGAATTGAATCACAGCAACAGTATAAATACATACGCATAAAATTGAACAAGGATTAAATTGAGTGGCGTCCATTTAAAATTTAGAAAGGCTTTGAGGCTATTTCTATTGCCGTGAAGTTCCCGCTTGTTACTTGTCTCAGTGCAAAGAAGGCTGCTTAACGAAGATGGAAGTGATGATCGTTTTGAGATTAACAATAACCACTGACGTAACTTTATAGATTTTCAGAGTGCTCAGTGTTATTAATTAACAATTGTGTTCACGTATTTCGTTATATAGAAGCTGTATCTCGTGTGGCTTGTTATCGCGCGTTTCTTGAATACGTTTACTTACTCTTTACTACAGCGAGGTAAGACTATGACAAAAGGGTTTATTCTCTCTCTCTCTGTCTCTATTTTTCTTCTCTCTCTTCGTCTCTCATTCTGAAAGCGCTTTCTGTCTAGAACCACTGACTCTTTTTTTTAAGTGCCACCACTTAGAACTCTGCTACTTGTATTCGCTAATTAACGAGGTTAGTCACTACGTGAATTGTCAGGTATTCCAAGACTTTTTTTTTTAAAGGTCGCATTTCAAATTGGATAAGACGAAAGTATTATCACCTAGCGAGACGCGGCAGTTTGATTTCATTTAAAAAGACAAAGTCAAGTAATAAATAAATAAAAGTGCCTATTGTGCTGTAAATTTTTATCGCAACTGTCAGCCGGGTACAGTCACGCCATTGGCTTGCGCTTGTCTTGTTTACATTGAATATTTCAGAGAATCGACAAACAACCAAATTTTCATGAAGCACAACAGTGCTTTTTGTTTTTACTACCAACTTCACTACGATTGACGCTCGTGCGATTTATTTAGCTGCGTCGATATTCGATTATCGATTTTTATTATTTCTATTTAACTCAAACTGAACTCGTAACTGTTTCATGCGATATGCACCAATGTTAACTTATGACGGGATAAAAGAAACGGCAACAAGAGACATGCTAAGTACGGTCGTTTAATCATGTACCTTGATGTATTTTTCTACCGGACACTTTTCGAAGGCTCCGAGACTAACTTCAGGTACTTGAACTAATTTCAAGTTTCTCAAAGTTTCACGCTGACAAATGACCCTCTCGAAAATGAACCACTGACAGATGCAGTGCAGCATTTTACTATACGTATATCTACTTTACAGCAAATGTCTTCATCCAAAGGTTCACCGACCGTGGACCTCGAGACTCCTTATACTGCAAAGTACAGCGATAACGATGCCAATTACAAAAAAGAGATATACTTGCTCAAAATTGAAAACCAATAAACTGACACAAATCCCTGGCTTGCATTTAAGATTAACCGCAGACGGCACTTTGGCTTCCGTACGAGGTTGAGTGACCTGGGTTCATTCAGAGTTACGCAATGGCGTCATTTCTATTTGGCAGATGCTCTTACATTCTTATACACACAATTCACGTTTCTACCACAAACACCTACACTCGTGCTATCAGTCAGGACCTTATGGTTTGTATGTAATCTTATAGGATACATGGCCCTAGACACTAACCAAATAACAATTAATTCTCTTTAATGAATTAAAAAATTATTTTTCTTCATTAAGTCTTTCTGTAATTACAGATAAAGCAGTCTCAAGTCTCAAGAACGTCTCAAGAAATGGCTACTGTCGCGGTTACCAAAGATCCACAAGACTGAGTGATGCTAAGTTGGAGCTGTGTCAACAGAAAAAAAAAATCATCAAACTAAATCTTGTTCATAAGGATACCTTTTATGGTACCCAACTTTGGTACGTATCCTGTTGACTTACTTTTAAAATAATTTATTGCATTTAAAGCTTTCATAAGGCAAGTCCGGATGAGCATCATCGGATGGTACCCATGATTATAATTAAATTTTGAAAAAGTCAATTGACTAAATATACCAGAATAGAATCTTTGTATAAAATATCGTGACGGTAAAAAGATAAGGAACGACAAATAATGATGGGAGTCAGATTTACAGAGTTCACAATAGGAGACAAAGGGCAACCGATTCCCCGATGCGGTTCAAAGGCTTCGGTTGTCTCGTACGAGTGAACCCTCCTATCCATTTCACTTCCTGAAAAAGCTCAACTGGCAGAACAGAAAGTGCATCATCGACTGTTGAAATACGTCTGGTGATCCAGTGAAAAGTGGCAGAGAAAAAAGGAAGGACAAGTGTAAAAGGTAGAAGTAGCCTTTTGCAAAAATTCAGATGGAATTAGAAATGTAAAAAGGTTTGAATTCGAACAGAAGATTTCGTTTGAACGGTAGTACTGCGAGTTGCAATAAGAAATCTTATTGAATGCCTGGCTTGATAATAGTGAAAGCCAGTAGTGGGTACCAGTGCTACTGCAAACTATGCTCACAGTATTACTATAGCTGATAACCGTGATAGCAGTAATAGTAGTAACAACCGTAGTGGTGGTAGACCTGTGGAGGATCGATGCCGTAGCAGCGACAGCGTGGCTCCAGCCTGCAGACAACTTCCCATACCTTTGGATATCTTGGTACGTTGGTATCCCGTATCCAGATATACTTCCATCATTCCCATTTACATTCCTATTCACCTTTACATTCCCATTATCATTCCTGTGACCTTCCAAGCTATCCTGTCCACTTAGAGACCTCAGAACGTATCCGTCTGATACTGCAAACCTTGAAGCGGCAGGGACAACTACAACCCTTACGGACACGCACCCCCTGTATAAGGGTGCGTTGTGGATTGTGGTAGAGTGAGGATTTGGATTGTCGGAAAGGGTTGTAAGCTGTAACCCACATTCCAGACAAGTGTTGCGTCACGCATGAGTATCCCATATTTCGTCGCTGACATTCCATTGTTGGAAATGCACCTGGACCCGATAAAACGCGATGGATCTGTCAGTTTCAGGTATCAGTCTTATCGTATCGTGTACATGCAATCATGATCATTTCAGGATTGGACAGAGGTTGACGCCCTGATGATTTTTTATTCGATTCTAGTCAGTTGACAAAAAAAAATGTTTCTCTGGCATCGCTATTAATATTTCTATTTTGCTTGCTACGTGCATTGTTTGTTATACGGTTATATTCTCCGGTGATTTTCGCTCTTGTGATTTCAGCGATTCTAGTGACTTTTAGTTGTTATCGAACCGTGAGCACTGTGCTCGAGCTCCGCGGCAGCAATGCTCCAAGTTTTAACTACGAATTGCGCTTTATGATGCATTCGATTGTAGAATTTCGTGTCGCTTCTATTTTTTTTTATGTTTATACGTGTATTTGTACAAACTTTGAAAATGGTCTCTGGGAATTGGATATTTTGTTTGATCAACCGATTGCTGATTTTTGCATTGTTTTCGTTTTGCAATGAAAAAAAGATTACACGTAATATTCCTTTTTTTAACAATGCAACGGTAAAACGATAGAGTATTATTTATAACGTTATAAAATGTTATACAATTTTTTTAATATCTGTCATTGATAACCATAATTGATCTTCGGTTATTCGTTGGATCTTTCATGCATTGATACAAGTTCGGTCAGCCTATCGAACAAATTCATGCATCTGCTCCAAGCTGCTTCACTGGTATGAGCTTTGATAATATTTTCATTTCTGTGAACGTACATCATGGAGGCCCTGTACGACGGGAATATATTATGGAACAGGAGCTGTAATAAAAAATAACAAATGATCTATCGATGATCAAATACCCATTAAAATTATTATACACAGATCAGAGGACACTTACTTCTTCGCGAAACTCGTCGCGCAGTTTGATAAAAGCTGGTCTGGCCTGTTCCCAGCCATGAGCGAACATACTTGTGATGAATTTTTGCAATATAGAAAAATCATGGTCAGCCACTGCCGGTAGATCATTCAAAAGACTTTCTATGGGTTGCATAGAAGTCACGTTAACGGGTTCGTCCTGCATTAGGTCAGCCAAGCCAGGTAAATCCTAACAAATCAAAGAAACTATGTATAGTGCCCAAAGACATACAATAAAGATATGGGATATTTGTGGGCAATTAGCAGTAATATTTTACCGTTGAACCAGTCACAGCGTTACCACCAAATTCTTGAGGGATGATATCAAAGTAACGCTCAAAGCTGTTTGAGACAAGATCCAGGCTGTGATCGAGCGCGTTTTCAGGTGAATCGTCATTGAGAAGGCCGATGCTGCGCTCTAGATTCTGGACCATTTTTTCAACACTGCGACCGAAGAAGAAAGCAGCTGAATTTGCCTGAGAGAAAAGGTGACGTAAGATGGACATGTGCGTAACGAATATAATGGTAAAATCAAGATGTATAAATCATCGATTCGCTCGATTCAATTTTCATGTAACGTATTGTGAAACTACTGTGGGCAGTACTACTAGCGAGCCCTGGTGGCGTGGGCCGCGAACTAAAAGTTGTATACCACGCGTGTCGTTGATCATGTAACGTGACGGGGCCGTAATAAAGTATGGAAATAATAAACGACGCGAGGAATCGTGAGCTATTGTCTAGAATGGCGTAAATAATGTATTCGAATCATGAAAAAGGGACACGAGTGAGTATTCTTCAAACGTAATGAACTATAATTTGAATCTATTCATAGTACACGTGTGACCCATACGTATTAATTATCTGTGAAGGACTAAAGCCTGCGTTCTGACACTTTGCCAAAGTCACGATAAACCTCTCGCGATATGGCTGCTGTCTTAATTACCTGGAAGTAATATATATTTGCGAGACGAGCTACGTAGCTGGTTGTTGCACCTATAATTTCATCCCTGAGTCTGTCGGCCGCTGCGCCATTTTGTACTTGCGGATAGTTCACGCTGCTGGCGCCCTCTGCGTACGCGCTTGGTACTACTTGGTAGTCGACAGCTGTCGAGTGAGAGATTAATTTTTTCCATTAGTTTTATCCGACAATAAGTGAACGTCAATGTTTAACAGTGATACGAGTTAGTGTAAAAATTATTTATTTTTAATTTCTACGTGTCTTACCGCCATTAACCAGTGCGAAACAGAACGCGAATACTAGTGTAAGAATCTTCATTCTATTGACAGAGTTTTGAAAGAACAAATTCATCGAACGAATTTCAACGACTTCTGGCATTAAAGATCGTCGAGACTCGGATTATAAGTAAAACCAATCTCCCAGTCGTATCTTAACGTTAATGATAATATCGTAAAGAATCGGCAGTGATTTAATGATAAGGGAAATTCCAAATCAAAAAATCCCACACTTATCCTGATAACGGTAAATGCAGTGACGTACAATCGCGAGTGACAAGTAGTTTCTTGTATGTTTTTGTTGGAAACAAACAATTTCCCACTACAAGACGTGCCTGTTATTTCGTTGCAGTCGATTCATAGAAACCTGCCAGTTATTTCCGGACACTGACGGACACCTATCGACGTAAGTACCTGAACTCACCGCAATTATTCAACAGACACGCAACGTTCAAATTCAACTTGCACTCGTGTGGTACATTCGGTGCAGAAATTTGTTGTTCTCCACATCGCTCATACTAAATTGCCACTTAATAGTTGTATCGCATAGATGTAACGATATTAATCGCTATCTTTGAGCAACAAATTTTTATCATTGTCGCATGCAGCGAGATTAATTGTTTTTATGAATCCTTGCGACAACAATGACGTAAGACCTAAACGCTATGGTTAGTCTTTCTGGCGTTCATTTGAATTATGTAGTTATTAAAAGTCAGACTGACATGACGTATAACGGCGGTAAAGTAATTACAGGCGTCATATGTGTGTGTGTGTATATATATATATTTTTTAGATATACGATTTATTTAAACAACCTCTCATATGTTATTTGATAATTTTCATGGAACAAAGAAGGTGGCAGCCATCGTGGTTTTTAAAGTCATTTTTTTTTTTCAATTCTCGCGTGAGTGTACCCAGTATGTATGTATAGGTCCTGTGATGTAATGGGGATATAAGTGAAAATATATTGAGCATGTGAGTAAAGCACAAAGAGGCCAACAGCTGTAAAGTCGCGAAGGGTGAAAAGAAAAATTGGGGTATTTGTACGTGCTAGAAAATCAAAATATTTACTTTGACCTTTGAACTTTTCCTTGGATGATCTCCTTCGGCTTGAATTCGAAATGGGTCTCCCCACTTCGTGATTCTCGATTTGCCACTTCTCTTTGCTCTGGCTTTGTGAATTCTGGGGAAAACAAGTGGCGGTGGGTTTTTGAGAGGGCGGCAGGGGGGAGGGATAGATGAAAGGGGGTCGGAGCGATGGGTATGGGGGGTGGAGGGAAAAAGGCGAAATCGGCTCGCTTCAACCAGAAGACGAGTTTCCCATTGGCAATCGACCGCGACAGGAAATGGATTATTGAGTTTGGCTTTCGGAGACTCTTGCGATTCGCGAATTCTCTCGTTTCCCATGAGTTTACGGTGCTGCCATTAGATATACGGTTTTTCTGTATTTCAAAGAGATTCGAACGTTCCAAGGCTAAAGGTTTGAGATATGGCAGGTTGGCTGAAAGTGAATTTACGGAAGCGCGACTCAGTGGCTAATGGATTTAAATTTGCAAATCGAAAATTTCGATTTCGATATTTATTCGATAATTTCGGGTTAGCGATGCGCATATCCATAAGAGCATAAATTAGAATATGTGCAAAAAAAAATTTTTTTAACGACGACCTGATATCCTATTTTTGAAAATGTCAATAAAAACCTTATGCCTGGTTTGTATGTGCAGTACAGGAATTTCGAATATCGTATATACTGGCGTTTCATCCATTTATGGATCAGTAGGATGCAGGTCTGAGTAAAATACGAAGCAATCCTTTTTGGTCCAGGGACCCCCCCTGGCTCCCAGCATCCGAACACGAAACCGTTTAGTCTCATCTTGTAAGTGGTCAGTAGTTCTCAATTCCGAACGCCTTCGTACGACCGATAATAAAATTCTGTCGAAATATCGAAAATTTTTATAGAATCAAAAGGTCGGTTAGATAAGAAAAAAATGTTTATCTCCGATCCAATTTGAGAAAAAAAAAAATTTCACATCACGTCTCAGACAAACCATCCCACTTGTTCCTTGTATCTGAATACCACTGATCGCTTAAGAGGAATCGTTTTTGATAAAGTGTTGTTCGTTTCAGACATTACGCGGCCTCCTGGGTTCTACGTAAACTACTACTACTGGCAGACTCGGAAATATTTTTCAAACGAGTAAGAATTTCATGGGCCGACCCGGACACTTCACTTGACGCGCGGAACCCGTGAGACTCGGCAGGGCGACAACTTAACGAGTTACTGTGTACTTGAAAATATTAACATAGGGAGTTCTTTGATATCCCATTGATCCTCTGTGTATTTACGGACGTGAAAGAATATGTCTTATGTATTATCATAGACTGGTTACATGAGAAATCAATGTATGGCTCTTTACCATAAAACCAGTTTCCTTCCAGCAGAATCTTTCCGCGAAAACGGATAACTCATTCGCTCTGTGATTACGAAGAGAAAGGAAAAAGAGAAGGACGTGACAAAAATATTTGGCAATGGACCAGCATAAATTAATTCATTACAAAAAAACGAGGGGTGTCCATTGCGGGGAATCCCCCATAAATAATAACGGTACTCGCGCGTCATAGGAATCATTGAATAGATCGTGAGGACCAATCAGAAGCAATTTTAGTAAATCAAATTTCGATCAGTGTCCAATCTGGTAAAAATGGATAAATTTGAAAGAATGGAATAAAATGTATGTTTTAGTACGTTCGAAAAAAATTTAAGGAAATATCGAAAAAAATCAATCGACAGTGTATAAGTCGTGGTTTAAAAATGTAATTTTTTTTTCATTCGATCATCGAACGACCGAAAATTCATCGAGCGAAGTAATTTAGAAAATTATAGCCGATGATGAAAAATTATTTTTCAGGGCCCGCCATCTGTCGAGAACTTCGAGAACTAACTAGCGCCGTCTGAAAGGAAGCGGTGGAAGGTCTATCGATCTTCGCGAAAGTGATTCGCAAAATAAACAAAGATCGCATTCTTGTATAAGGGCCAGTTTCCAAAGGCGTAAGGTACAACATGGTTTGATTAATGGACGCCAGTACAATGGATTCCGTCAGCAGACACCTATTGAACGTAAGTGCCAACATAATGCTGAGAAACTTATATTCTAACCTATACCTTCTTCGTTTGGTTTTGAAAGTTGTATGCCTCGGATCAGAGACGTAGACATAACAGGCACCAAGTAGGCTTTCATTTATTTCTCAAAATAAAAAAATATTAATTAAGTCCTGTAGATCAGAAAAAACAATCTGTATATACCCATTTATCCATCAAGATCCGAAAAAATCAATTTTCATTTAATTCTCAAAATAAAACAATATTAATTAAGTCCTGTAGATCACAAAGAACAATATATATATACCCATTTATCCTTCAAGATCATGCCTTACAATTTAATCGATCTTGATAATAATCACGTATCAAGTAACTATTTATGAATCCTTATCACTGATATCTCTAATATACCTTGAGCATCAACGTAAAAACACCATACTCGAGAAACGTTCGCTATTTTATTAAGGAACTCTCACATTTCATATCGGACATAAAACGATGCTTCGTTCAATTTTTTATTTCCACACCCATTCATCCCGATAGCCAATGCCAGTGAATGTTGTAATTCTTTTGATATCTCAGGCTCGTATTTTACGCTCAAGGAATTTATATAGAAAACAGTAAGAATCATAATGGTTGTGGGTATAAGTGGCTATTTTGTCAAACGGCATATAGTACGTTCATTTTTTTTTCTTTTTTTTTACGGTGTTATCATTACAGGGAAAAATCGATTAAAATCTTTATGTCGCGATTAAAACCTATCAACTAACCGACCTTTTCCTCTCCCCCTTTCGTTTTTCGTGGCTTCTTCGCCTTTTTTTTTATTGTCACCATAAAACGCAAGACACCTCGGTGTGATCCCTCCTTTATCCGCAATCGGCATTACGGCGTCCTTTTATTCACGAGGGGTGTACGATTTCCGATTGTGTCTTGACTTTTTTTTTTGTCAATCCCCTCAATGCCGACCCACCCCTAGCTACGCCATCTGCCACAGACACCGTTACGGAAAAACAATTAATTTTTATCGATGCACGCTTTATATGATCGATAAATTAATCTGATTTATTGGTGCCTTCAGGATTTTCAGTCGGTAATGTCGATTCTCAGCGATAGCCTGGCAATCAAGGTAGAATGTGATAAGAGTGTTATTTATTAAATAAAAAAAAACTATTTTTACAAAAAAATCAAAATTAATAGAAATTTTGTGTTTTTCAGATTGCCCAAAAGAAAAAAGGGGGTTTATGTAGAAGATCAGGAGTAATGCATTCGTAATGGCTGACATCTACGATTGATATTAGGTGATAACAATTTTCGATAATTCATTAAATTAAATGAAGGTTAATAAACGCTGTAATTTAAGAGCGTTATATTTATATGACATGATGGATTGTTAATGGTTACGTAATATGTGAGAATATTGGATAATGATTGTTAATGAAACAATAAATGTTAAATATAAATATTGCATCAACGATGTCACATTGATGACGTCATTTACGTTTCATATGCTCGCTGCCAAACGATGGAATATCAAATTTATTATTGGACCGTGTATGATTTGTAATTAACGCATCACCGAGGAGGAATGGGACAGTAAATCTCGTGGGAAATAGGATTTATTGTGATATCGCCAGTATATTTCTACTAGCGGAACTTTTAACTCTTAAGCTAGATTGATGCTGTGCGGTATAAAATTGCGTAAGGCCATGTGTTATTAAAAACACTATTATTCAAACATTGGAAGGAGAGAGTGATACAGACAATACATGGTCCCGTGAGTCAGACAATTGAGAAACTGAAAGCTGTGGCGAGATGAAACTCAAAGAATTGAAAGTTGAATTTGAATGCGTGTGGTGGAAGTTTATATATATGTCAGTAGGTGGCAGCACTTACCGAAGATCCGATCCACTCGTAAAGTAAGTTAGGAAGGATGAACGGCTGGATCATATACGGGATTTTAAGAGATTATTTTTTAAATTGTTCCGCACCCTCTAACGGAATTTTCCGGAACTACCGCAGGTGCTTGACAGCGCCATTTGGCGGAATTTTCCGGAACTAACAAAAATGCTCCCCACGAAAATGCAATTTTTTAGGTAATTTTGGTTCCACGCCCTCTAGCGGAATTTTCCGGAACTACCGCAGGTGCTTGACAGCGCCATCTGGCGGAATTTCCCGGAACTAACAAAAATGCTCCCCACGAAAATGCAATTTTGGGAGATAATTTATGGAATTCTCGTTCCACGCCCCCTAACGGAATTTTCCGGAATTATCGTAGGTTGGAGGCCGTTTTTTAACGGATCGCAAAAGCCGGTCTTTTATCGGATCTTCCTCCCTTTCGATCTACAGATACACGTCGATCCGACATATTTGTGATCGTTTGACACAAGTTTCTCGTCGAAAAACAGACTAAACGCTCGATGCACGTAAGTGAAGTGCGCAACAGAGTCTCTACCCGGTCTCGAGAAGCCTATAAACGAGCCCTATACCTGACTATGAACCGTACGAGTACGGTTTGCCCTTTACCAAAATATTATAATAGTTTTCCCTTTTTTTTACTACCCAACGTCCTTTACGTAATTCTATTCAGCAGACGGCGCGCAAGACCGTTAGGGTGCCGTAAATCTGCCCTGCGGAGCGGCAGGACTCGTTTCGCTCGAAAGGTTGTAACTTCCAGAATAATTCGAATTTTAAGTTCATTCTGGGCTTAAAATATTTCCAAGATATATATCATTTAAAATGTGTGAAAAAATTGATTTTTTTAAACCGAGAAAGGTATATCACCCCTCAATGAAAATTTCACCAACAGATAATTTAATCCTAGAAAAGGTTTAAGGTTTCTTAGCTATATCG
>JARPRH010000758.1:0-18375 GCA_031763665.1 Calameuta haemorrhoidalis
CTGCCATTTTGTTCAGCGTGATCTCCTCTATCGCGCTATGTACTTATCATCAGATAGTTGCGATACACCCTGTATATTAAATAAATATAGGAGAATAACTTACAGCGAAGAATACAGATTGCGCACATAGAATAAACGTACATTTTCACACGTGCTCGCCAAGGCATAACTGTAGTTCTACGTACACAGCAAAAACTCAACGTAATATTTTTCTCTGTACCGTCGAGCTACCAGTGCTACTATCTATGGTTCGCTTTATGTAACATCTTCAATGTTCTAATAACAAAGTCCCCTTTCGCTCTTTTGTTCTTGTTACGCTACTGATGTACGTTAGGATTTGCTGGGGTACAAAGAAGCCACTGGGCGTGACGATACGTCAGAGTACCGCCACGTGGTCAACAATAATAAACAAATGATAATTACCATAGAACAAAAAATTTTATAAGAGTCACTCACGATATCTGTGTGCTGAAGAATCAATTCCGCGAGGCCTGATTGATAAAAGGAGATATAACCAATTCTCTAGTTTGTTCTTCTTGAATACGAAAATAATACGTAATACGGTGTGAATGTACAATGAAAATAAAAGAAAAACTATAAATGCACTATCACAGTGAACAAAAACATAAAATTGCACGTTATAAATGTAATTCTGCATGAGGTTAACTGCCACATTAAAGAATCAGCATGGATGTGAACACAAGACGTGAAACCATTAAAAGAACAGTCGTATATACATATATGTATATTTTTTTTAAGAAAGGTAGTTGTTCTCAGGATTTTTTGTCTTGAGTATTGGCAATTTTGAGGGCACTCGGTGTTTTTCAGGACGGCCCTGATAGCATCTTGATACGTAAGATATACTGTCAGGAATTTTTCCGAGTATCTAGAATGAAACATTTTTTAAAAAATTCGGTGTGATTGCCGCTTTATGATCTTATGCTATCAGGCCCGTTATACCGAAAATCGAGTGTCCTCATAACTACCAATACTCAAGATAAAAAATCCTGAGAATGACCTTTCTTAAAAAATATATTGTTACGTTTCACGTCTTCACCAAACTAAATCATATATGAACGAATATCTTATATAATTATAAGAATATGATTTAGTTTGGTGAAGACGTGAAACGTAACAATATGTATACATATACATACATATATACATATATACACATCATGAAGATTAAAATTACAATGAGGTTATGTAAGTTTAACAAAAATGCCCAGAATCGTCTGCTATCCGAACGATCTTCTGCCCGAATGATCGTTCGGTTAGTTCCGCCACTTGGACGAATGGAATCTGTTCCTTAGTAACTGGGCTTTATTTTCTGACTGCAATTTACTTTTAATCGAACGGAATATAACGCCCAGCTACTAAAGAACACATGTCATGAGTTCTAAACGACGGAATTAGCCGAACGAGTATTCAAGCCACTAGGACAAATGGTGAATCCTGCTTTTGCATATCGGGCGAATAAAACACTTGGGTGATAAGACGAGCAAATGAGTTTTCGGTAAAATGATAGCGACCCTGTTTTACCAATCGTTACGATATTAAATTTCAAAATTAGGCAAAGCCAGATATAATTTCAAAACTTGACGAACGTAAATTAAAAATCAGAGGATACAAAGGAAACGCAACAGGCACTACTGGCACTGCAGTAACTAATTGTTTTTGGTCGTGAGAAAGCTTAGCAGCATATACTATTATAACGGCACAGCTACGTACTGCGGGATATTACAAACGCGGCCACCATTTTAACTCGTGTACTGAGAATCACAAATGGCTCGGAGAAACCGCTCTCGTTATTAGACGTCATTATTAAATGAATTTAGCTCTCGAGTATCAGTCACATCAACGATACGGTTCGCACAGTTTATAAATATTGTATAGGCACGAACTTGAATTTTAAAAATACGTCTCTACCCTTACGATGAACACGTGACGTGTTGGGAAACCAGGAAATTTCTGCGAAATCACACTACCGACACTGCTTCGTAGAAACGATCAATCGATCGGCCTCCTCGCACTCGAGATATTTATAACGTGCGCTGATACCACGGAAGACTCAATCGCGCGAGTCAAATACGCGCCTTTCGCTGGCTAATTCTCTATTCGAATTCAATTATTTAAGGTTAGGTTTGATCTGGACCTCAGGAAAGCTTTGACCCAAGTTCAAGGCAACTTGGACGTTTTTTTAAAAATTTACAAAGTTCAACTTCCTTTACTGCAGATACGATGTACGAAAGGTCACGTTACACAAATAAAATCGCATTATCTAGCACTGCTATGTAATACAAAGAATTGGAAAATCAAAAAAAAATGATAAGAAGAAAAAGCAGACGGAAAAATCATAAAATCCCACTTAGACCATTTAGTCAAGTCTCAGACAGCACGTCGATAAGACGTCCTCAGAAAATCCTGCGTCCAGATTTATGACGTCTTATAGACGTCTCGAGTTAAAGAGACGTCGTTCTCAGACACGAGTCGTCTGTAAGACGACATAAGCGGACGTAAGACCTTCCGATGACGTCTTATCGACGTCTTCGTTGTTCGTGCTGTCTGGGATGTATATTTCGTCATAATGTAGATCAAATGTCTGTCGAGTGGAGCAATAAAAGTCCAATCGTGAATCATAGTGATATTTTATTTATTTTAATAAGAGGAAATATACTGCCAAGTCGAAAACCTTATTTGCTGAGTTTTTTAATAATTCAGGAACGTCCTTACTCAACAGTTTCTTTGTTTGTTCCAGGTATAAGGATAACAGACCTTATCCTTGGCCAGGTGGCGAGAGTCACTTTATCTTGTATCCTGAAAGTGCTAACCAGACAATCTACACGCAAGAGGTTAGAACTTCGGATGCAGGACGGTACTCGTGTAGAGCGCGTAATGATACCACAGCACTTGAGGGCGACATCACGCTATCTGTTCTTGGTAAGTTTTTGTGTTCTTTGTGCCAATTCACAAAATTCTCAATAAACACAAAGTAATATTCACGTATCAGCCATGTTAGCATTTCCTATGCAAGGATGTATTGGTTACAAAGCACTTCGTGTGCATAACTGTTATTTTTGAGTAGGACGACGTAGCATTGCCGATATATCTATAAATATTACTTTGCGGTTTTTTGGTATGTGTTGATTTTTTAAAGTTTAAAATCCAAAATTAATTTGCTCTTTCAATACTGCTTTGTGAAAATCGATGTTCATCCTCTGTAAGGAGAACTCGGAAAGTCCATAATCACGTTGCAGTGTCCATTTTAAAAAATAGCATGATCGAAATACAATAACAGTTAAATATCGGCAATGTTAAAATTTTGTATATCCTTAATCACTCATTTTAAATCTTTTTAAAAAATAGCATGATCGAAACACAATAACAGTTAAATATCGGTAATATTAAAATTTCGTATATCCCTAGTCACGTTCCTGGTTTTCATCTACGTTCATTAGGTGTTTCCATAACTTGGCAGAAGATTCTAACGTTGCCTTTGAAGGGACTTACGTTATATTTAGATTCGTAAGGAGATGGCCCCTCAAAGACCTGTGTGAAATTAGCGCAGAACTTTTTGAATTTTTTATTTTTGAAAATTGCGCTGAATTGTGCTATACATGTGCTAATTTGTGCCATCGATCCAAAGTCGACAACTTTAACAGTTTTCGAAAAAAATTTTTAACAAACTTAATTTTTGCCAGCCCAGCACTTTTCGAATTTTTTATTTTTGAACATTGTACTAAGTTGTGCCAGCTTTGTGATAACTTATGCCATTAGCCTAAAGTCGATTACTCTTATGATTTTTGAAAAAATTGAAAAATTCAAAAAGTGCTGAGCTAACATCGCACAGGTCCCTCAAACTGAAACTGATGTCGCGACCCGACTACACATACATAACTGCTACTTCGTGAGTGCTGGGATGTGTTTATTTGAAATATGTTTGACCTATGAACTGGTCGAAGCACTTTTACGCCTGTCTGATAATTATAACGAATGTATTATACGTATATGTATATGACGATATCGACATAAATGACCAGTCAAACTACTCAAATGTCATCTGCATGAATATCTACGCGAATACGGCGAACACGTGGCAATGTTAGTTTGTTCTGTCGTAAAAAAACCAGTCACTGAAACAACTGTCAAATCCGCAGTAAATTTCAATCTCTCTACTGTACCATCAGTTTTGCTCTAACCTCTGATTCGCTTATGTTTTTGCTCTTCTCCTATTTTAGTAATCAAAGCTATTTAAAGCCTTTTTCACGTTACTCTTCGTAATCGTTGCTGATATTTTACTGAATGCTGTGGCGAATAAAAACAATGAATAATTAATGCGGTCAAGTATTTTTAATCGTATTGATATTATACTGTACTGACGTTGTATAGTGGGATTAAACCGTGAAACTGAAATCGACAGACAAGACACCGCCCTAATTAATTTTTTGTCAATATAAGAAACGCTGTTTCAGCACTTCAGGCTCTTTTTATATCAAATCTATTATGTATGTCATTTCATTATTATCATTTCTTATTAAGGAGGTTTAGTGATAACGCATAATCCAAGATAAAATTCTGCATTCGTTCACCTGGATAGTAGACATTAAATACGTTTTAAGAATTTAATTAATAATTAAAAGACAACAGCTTAGTATATTGTCTAAATGTTGGTATCACAATAGCATTCCAAGTACCGGATTTACCAATGAGAAGAAACCGTACCCACTGTATACTATTTCCATTGCGAGTAGGTACATTTGAAAATGTATGAAAAGTAAACCTTATTGTATTATGTTTTGGGAACATCAAGAATCATTTACAGACTATTTTCTTGGCCATAAAATAAAAGGGAAAGTATAGGTTTTTAACATAGAAGCAGAAGCTTATCTTTTTTTATGAATATAGGGGTAATGAAAATAAGGGCCTCTCGTAATTCTTAGGACCACTAAGTAAGCTTGTGCAAATAAATAACGTAAAGTAGAAGTTCGATTTTTTTCAACAGTTAATAGCGGACAGATGATCCCAAATTCTAAGCCAGCAGTCAAAGAGACAATAGAATGTAATCTGATTGTAAGTCGCTAAAGCTAAAGTTTCGTTAAAATCAATTCGAGAAAAGTAATAAAAGCCAAACCTTGTGTCCCTTTTCAAGCTGTCTTGCAATTTAACAGACAACTGTGAAACAAATCAAAAGAAACACAATAAATACTATTTTTTATCTGAAATCTATATGTACATGTATACGTATACGTAATCGTCAACAACAGTTCGTGACGATAGAAATAAAAATTAACAGTGCATCTTGGAAATGTGCTACTGTCCTAAAACACATTACAGAGGCGACTTGTCAATTCCTTAAACATTTCATTTGTCACGATCCGTCAAAATAAACTACAGATCATTACAATATATTATAACGAATATTTTATAACGTTCCCTTGTAATTCACGTTGTCATTCGACTATTGCATCAACTCCATAATGCATTGTCTATGCACATCCTGTTTCCTCATACGACATTATCATGACCATGTTAGTGGGGTTCGCATACTCGGAACTAATTTACGCTTACATACCCAGTGAACACATTGTAAGTAACATGCACATTACATGTAAGATACACGCAAGCTATTAATTCCTAAACAAATATCTAACAACTTTATAACGTAATGTCTTGGTTATCTAAATACAATATCGTCTCTTGATAACAAAGATGAATATCACATGTTACATATTTGAATATGAATTAATAGATTACACATATGTATTTTACATGTAATATGTATGTTACTTAAAATGTTGCATTAGTCTATATATATTATGCACACAGTAAGCACAAAGTAACAGTTGCATATTGATAATGTCACAATTTCCTACTGACAGATATAGCAGCTCCTTAGATGAATTTCTTTACATGACGTCATAACTATGACATCCACGAGTAGAAAATATCAACGTTGCCTATATATATAACAATTAGCTTATTTCCATTGGACTTAAATATATATTACGACTATTGGGCAACGTTGCTTCAAATGAAATTGCGTTTACGATATCGTGATCAAGATTGACACATTTACAGAAAACTCGTGCAAATTCCGCCAGGCTCGTGGGGAACGTGCGAATTCCCTGTATTATGTGGCTTTTCTACGCCTCGTTACAGTTTCATGTTTCCGAGAAGTTATGAAGCAAGCACGAAACGCTTAATGGAGTACACTCGCCCTTAATGTGTCCATTAGTTTGCTCTCCATTATATTATTTTACCTCCTACAATAGTTGTTTCTCAGGAACCACGTCATTTTGCTTATTTTCAACTTGTTGCCAATAAATTTTGCGAATTTATTATTTTATTAGACCGCCGAAGCTATCGGTAGCGATGTGCAGAATAAGTAACAAAAAAAAAAGAATTATTTACCCTCCATGCACTTGGCACGAAATTCTACCAAGTCTCTTGATACCAATTTAAAGCGTAGGATTCAACGTCTGGCTTGGATGTCACTTATATCTTTGAACTAAGAATGGATTGAATTATAAACTACATAAAATTGAAAATGATTACGTGGAACTTCTAGACTTATATTTACACGTGCCTCATCTTGCAATATCAAATATTCATATCCAAAAATACTAAATTTCACGGTAACCGTTATAACCTATATCTTATTTATATTTAAGATTCGATTAAATTGTTAAAAAAATGTTATAAAAAGAAACTTTACGACTTCCATATGTCAGATTGTTCAATGATCAACAGATACAGACTACTAGTCAAATAGAGAATATTTTAATATTAAAAATACACAAACGAATACGAAAAAGTTACTATGAATTTACGTGCAATCGAATGACATAAATTCGCACGTGATTACGACGCCGTGCAAAGTGCACAGATTTGACAGATACATAGCTATATATGTATATATATGTATATTCGCACTCAAATTACAATCCGAGAAACTATTCAGAGAATAGAGCGATAATCGTATCTTAGCAAGTATGATAAACCTCAATCGTAAAGGATTCCGATAACATTGTAGGCCAAGCCAAGTGGACCGATGATAGGAATTATCAGGATCCGATATGGATACGTAGAGTCGTGCATGCACTAGGACGATACTGCGTATTCTGAAAATACGTAGAATGAACGGGTCATGGTTGCTTCGAGGAACATCGCGTGTGCATAATATACATTTTAGATATTGGACTCCTTCGCTGCAATGTAACGATAACTCTTCCTTCCATTTCACAAGTTTCCTCTGACCTCTCTCTCTCGCTCTCTCTTTTTCTTCAAATGTCCTTGTAATCCTTTTACCGTTAGCCTTCTAGTTTCCAGGAGATAACGAAAATCGTTTCCTCGACCTATTCGTTCAAAGGGAAAAAGGTGGTCTTCCCGATAGGCCACAATAAACTTAGCTCCTTGATACCTACCACTGTTACTGTATTTCCTCAAAATCGTTTGACAAGATCATCGTAGGAATCAAACACATTGTATAAGCTCGATGTAAAAACTGTATTTCTCATGTATCAGTACAACAGAGACACCGTGTACAAAATACAATACAGTATCTCAGGTACTTTTTCAAATGTCATGTATACTCGAAATGTGACGTCACGTGCAAGTGACTCTTTTACATTACAATGCATAAGAAGTTGGCCCCTTGAAAATACACTGACAGACGTCAGAGTTTCCATCCATTCAAAGTATCCATTTATAAAATGTCAACGATCATAATTATACTGCATTTTGTTTTTTTTTTAAATTCTCACGGTATTCCAATCTTTTCTCCTCCTTTTGTTTCACCTCCACCATTGTTTTCCTCAATGGCTGTTTAAATTGTTTAAAAAAACTTCTTATCCTGACTGTTTACACACTTTACATAACATAACACGAAAATGAAAATGACAGTCGTTAAACGTGTTTAAATGTTTAATGGAGGACATGGCACAAAGTTAACAATGAAATAATTGCTAACTGTTTATCAAAAGGAACTGACGCTGCAAAACAGTCATACAGGGTATCAATTTATTATGCAGCAAGAAATCCACCTTAAGGAAGAAGGTCTTACTTCTCAGTAACAAGTAGTGGCAGCTATGGATAATGTAGAATCGTGTGTTCGTGTCGTGTGGTGATGACACGACAAAACTCAACCAGCTAACCGGCTAACTGGTCCAGTGCTTGTTCTAGGAACAACGTGTGGTGTCCATCTTACGACGCGTCAGCTTATTAGCTTCTTACGGCATTGTCCAGCTCATGATATTATTACATGATATTTACTGCGATACGCATGACTGACCTGAGCATGTCCATAATGTATCTACTCGCTTGCTAGAATACTTGTTTCGCACTTTTTTTTTTTATCGGATCATCTACGACGTCACTGTAGGTTAACTGCGCGAATCCGTGCTTCGTTCTGCGTGCATAATTCACATTACATAAATTTTATATTTCTTTCTGTTCATTTCTTTATGACACGGCAATTTGAAATATATATTTTTGGAATTTCAAGAATAGCTAAGATATTTAATTTAAATGATCGTATAACTCATACGATATAACTTATAATACTGAGATTCACAAAGGTGAATTTCGTTTCTTACAACACACGTGGTATTAGGTTAATTCAATATTGGTCGCAAAATTTATGGACCGATCTGGTAGCTTACAGATTAGGTTATCTTATTTTTATTAGAAATGGAGACTTACGAAAACTTTGAGATCAAAGTTTGTATCATATTGTACTGAGATTTTTTTTTATATCCACCTCGTTTCTAGATATGACAGACTAATTTGTATAATAAAATGTGGATTTTAATTTTCCGAAAATTTTAAATGCTTACAAATTATAATATATCCAGCTGCCTCGAAAGTATTGAGTAATACTATCTTCAGTATAAAAATGTGGATATCAAAGATAACCCATGGTACTGCTACAGAATTTATATTATTTCAGTTTTAAATATATTTTTTTTTAGAGAAAGATGACTTAAAACGAAAAATGTAAACTTACTCAACTCATCACAATGAAAAAATTTATTATCCAGTCCATTTGCGACATTAAATGAATAAAAGATATTACCTTTTGACGTGAAAGGGGTAAAACCGTAAGATCCAACTGCTTTTACCAGTTTAATCAAGGTATTGTAAATATCCGCGGGCAATGCTTGTCAATTTTACATTAGTAAACCTTTCACGCATCTATAGCAATGTAATACAATTATGGGAAAACATGTGTCATATTGCGTAAGCATTCCTTTGAGCAGACGTGCAATTTCAATTTGCGCAATTTTCAGCGGAGTAATTTTCAATAATATCAATCCTATCAATCACTCGTATTGAAATTTAATAATATATAATTGCACATATCAAATCCTTTTTATCTTCAAAGATCCTGAAAATATTTATTATATCGTTAATGTGACCGATCTTTCAGACAAACGATATATTTTTGTCAATCATTTATTGATGATGATAATAATCATTGGTAAAATACTGTATAGAAAAATAAAATTATATTGTATTAATTAGGCAATTGTGAATAAAATATACATATACTATACTACAGCGTATATTTATGCACATGTTTATATTTACATACTAATTTTTATGAATTCATTCATGCATTGGGGAATGGTTAAGTGAATAAGAAACTTTAAAGAAGATAAAGAAAAATTATCAAGTTTGAAACTAACGTTTACTAAAACGTACTAGAATAACATATTGAGAACTTCGTAATATCAATTTCAATGACGGTTGGTCAGCAGGCGGAGAATCACATTTCCCTTAATCACTTGGAATAAAGGTAAAAAATACAGTCAAAATAACTTCGTGTTGAATTCTATGTATGTATGTATGTATGTACACGTAAGACATAGTATCTAGTTACATTGGTAGAACACGCGAATACGAAGAATGTTGTTACCTACGATTTTCTTATATACCAAACTTCCGAATCTCAAACATTCCGAAAAAATGCACTACATGCTGCATTCGTGTATTTGTCGAATTTAAACACTATTTCATTCCAGTTGACATAAATCAAGCTTTTCAGATTACTGCAAATTACCTACCCGTTATAATGTTGGAGCGAAAACAGCTATCAATTAAAACTGAGACAAAACAACTTCCGCGTTCTTTGTGCTTTGTTATTAAGTATTGGAAAAGTGTTAGAGACATAACGTTGAAAACTAATTATCGAAATCAAGGAACGAAAGACTGAAAAATCAACTCAATATTTTACCTGACTTGAATGAAAATAAATATTTAAATTATCCTATAAGTTCTATTCAATGTAATTCGATTACTATAAAAATAGATTCAAATCAATGTTGAATTTTGTCGTTTCAAATTTTCATAACCACAAGTAAAAAACGGACTAAACCGCTGCAGAATTGGAAGTTCGCAATAAAAAAAATTGTCTAATACCAACTTAACTTACGAATCAACAAGTTGAGGGGTTAAATTGCAAAGATACTTTCTTAATATGACACAGTCAACGTTATCAACTAAATATTACTACTCACTAATTACTTTAGTTATGACAACAATACATGTATAACTGCTGTCAATTATATTTACCGGTAACGTTCATTTTCTTGAATATTTTTATTCCATATCATTGTCTTCTTTTTCTGACTGCTATAGCTCCCGCACGTGATATTATAAAAATCTGGATATTCTTTAACTAAGAAAATCAATTTTTCTTCATTCATTTTTATCGAAAATCCGTTAAATAACTGCACAAAGCTTCAAGCAGCATCACTTCTCGTTCTTCGTCTGACGAAATTCGATGAAATCAGACGAAATACAACACCTAGTACGAGTTCCAAGTCTTACCGACAGAGCCCGAATATGTCCGAATATGCCCGAAGACTGAGCGTGGATGCGAACGCAGGGCTGTGCACGTGTCCCATTGTGCCCTCTGCACTGTCTTCCCTAGGTTGATTCATGATGCATTGTATTGTATAATGTATATTATTGTATTATATTTCATATTCATTGTATCATAGATTGATTGTCGAATACCCACGAGCTGAACAGGGTGGCCAAACAGTTGGTGGATGAATTGTTAACCAGATAAGACCGTACAGGACAACTACAAGTGTATCATAGCATCGATCAAAGATACCTTCTCACGTCGTACGAGCTAGTCGTAGAAGACGGATAACTCGGAATCTAGGTCCCTCATTGGTCAGTATCGGTCTACTCGAAAACCATTGGTCGATTCTGACCAATGAGGGAGCTGCTTTTCCCTGTTATATTCGTTTTCTACCAATAGTCTGTTCAAAGTGAAAAGTACGTTAATACTGCGCTGCCAGATGCTCGTGCGAGTCGCAAACTACCGGAAACGAAGAGGAAAATCCGGAAATAGCTTTTCGTTCCTTCGAATAAGATTGTTCACGCTTGGTATTTTGAATAGGAACTTAATGGAGTTTCATATACTTCAAAAAACTTTATACATATACCTACACTCTTTTATATACTGATCTTTGCATGAAGATCGTGTTTTTTCTTGCGCGAAATTCTCTCTCTACGTGCTGAAATTTTCTCTATATTTTGAGTGTGTGCAAATAATCAGAGTGACTAAGTTCCACAATACATAAAATTTTATATCATATTCTTGCGGATGAAGTACTGTGGCATTTCGAGGTAAACTTTTAAATAAGATTTGTAGCGTAATGTATCCTACTTATCCTTTCAAAAGTTCACATTATAAATTACAACTAAAATATTAATAAACTCAAGTAGATTCACATGATGGCAACATTTTTTGAAAATATTCAGCAAATTAGTCAACCTTGGCCATTCGCTACGTGCGTACGCACATTGATCTCATGTCTAAGCATGTGTTACAGTGTACATACATTCAAACAAAGAGTCTAGCAGAAAACGCCCTCCTAAAAAAATTGGTTGATAGAATGTATGTACGTACGCAGCAATACATACTTACATGTATATGACTCTGTGTGTGTACGCATATACATATAGTTGGTCCACGAGTTCAATGTGGTTTTGTTTGCACGTGGTTTTCCATAACATCACGAAAATATATTACGAAGTAGATAAATAAAATATATTTCAGTGCATAAATATTACATGTATAATTTGCAAAGAACATTTTATGCGATCTCGTTTTACTTTCTAGACTTCATTGTTTTCGATCTGTCAAAAGAAACTATTGAACCTATAAACTGGCTATAGCCAAATAGGGGCTTTGTTTAGTCGTGTTTCCCCTGCGTTCTCCTTCTAAGCAATGGCGCCGAAAGGGGAAGGCTTCTCTCACTCTTCTGTATCTCTTATGGCTAATTTCTTCACCTTTGGATAAAATTTATCCTGCAGATAAACTCCTGAAACATGAAAAGGATTGATTAGCTGGGAATTTATACGCAGGATAAATTTGATCAAAAAGTACAGAGATTGACGAATAGCACGTTTTATTTATTCGCGTTCAACAGAACGCTTGACCTATTACAGTGGAGTAGCATCTTTCCGTAATATGATTCTCTCGGACTCGGAGGTTCGGATGCACAATAATTATTATACAGAGAATAGACTGTATAATAAATAAGGTGATCATTGTGCATTGTGTATATTAAATACCTTCATATCACCTTTTACTGATGAAAATACTGCAATGAATTTTAATGGATCGTGAAGCGCCCAATGTTTACAGACCTTCTGACTTTTAGATTAACGTTATCTGAGACACGGAGAAATTATTCGTAGAAAATTTCACTTGCAAGAAAAACCATTATCTCTCGGCGATGGAGGAAGCGATGGGAAAATTCTAAAATAAGAAAATTCATGGCGAAATGTGATATCCAATTGTATTGCCAATCGAATATTGACTCAGTTAATGTGTAATTCGAGATCCCTCAGTTGCCCACAGCTGGGCTACCTGGTTTAACGATGAATACAATCTCACGCGACTACACAGACAGCTTCCGTGATAAAATACGACCACTAAACCCGTCAGTAGTCGTACCATCTTTCGGGTAAAGAATAATTGCGCGATATGAAATTTTTCTAACGCGCAATTATTAATAGATAAACTTGAATAATTAAAAGAGTCAATCTATTTTTAATTGAAATAAATTTAAATGTGATACGGACAATTTATTTAAACATTCAGACGTCGTACACACAGCCAACTGAAGAATTCTTTAGAGCTTTGTCACATTTTAAAAAACACCCATACTGACTCATTCGATAACCTATTTTATATGCGTGATCAGAAAAGCTTCGTCTCTTGACATTTAAAAAAATTGTATTGATAATAAAGTTTGAAAAAAATAAAATATCAAAAATGGATTAAGAGATATGTTTTCTAAAGATAGAATAAATTTCAAATATTTGTGCCATTTGAAATTTAAAAGAAATATCGATTTGAAAAAAAAAAGTGTGATCCAAAATTTCACACGCTGCCATTCAAACAGATTATAACTTACATCGTATATTTTATTCTCTATTCCTTTAAACTTTAGAGGGTTGGCATTCAGAATGTCAAAAAATGGCTTGAAATTTAGTAATAGTCATACATATGTATTTATAAGGTTAAACCATGTGCACAATTATTATCAGAGAAAAAAACAATATATTGGCTTTAAGGCCCTACGAAGGTGAATTATGCTCAAACCTCAAATCGCGCTATTTTTTAACAAGGCGTCGATGAAAGTCGAGTCCTTTAAATGTTTTTAATGAACTTATGTTAGCGTTCTAATTGCTTACAATAAGAGTCTTATACACCTATTACTTCTATAACGTACCTAAATAGAGTTACCACGATCAACGTACTATATTAGGTAATCACGTACTAGTTTTCAAGTATGCATCGTGTAACTTTTTTAATATCACTTTTCATGCCGATTATTGAGAAACCACGGCCTATAGAATTTTTCGATTAAACAGTAATCGAGCCGAGCGAAGGTCTTGCCGAGAAAATTGAGTTCCAAGATAAATACAGTACATTCATCTCTCGCTACTAAGAAGCATAATAAAGATATTTCATGATATCGATACTTCTTACAGTGCCGCCAAGTAACCATGAAGTTCAGAAAAACAACTGAAGGTCACAAATGACATTTCTTGTCATTATAGATATAAATTTATAGCATATAATATATACATATATACGTTTGTCAAAGAGATACTTTGGAGACACGAAAAATTAAGGGGCGTTCATAATTGCAAGCTAATATTTTTTTTTAAACTACCACCTTGGGACATCACAGAATTGGAGTACTGACCTAATCTAACCTAACGAAACATTTCTAAGTCCATCGAAAATACTGGATGCCTAACATTGAAAAAAATATTTTAAAAATTTGGTGGAACAGTCCGCTTTATGGTCCTCAAAACAGTCATTACGCTGAAAAATCTTTGAGAAGGGTCCCCGAAACAGCCACTTGTCCTCTATATAGCGCTTTTGTAAATGAAATCGTCCCCAAAATGTCCCCTAGGAACGAATATATGTATGTACATATATATTATATATTTATATATACTTGTGTCACTCACTCATAGGCATTCTTTTATTTTGATTCAGGTGAAGACACAGGATATACGGGAAAGCCTCTGCCAACTTACAAACCAGTATCGCAATTGGTACCCCTTGGCGGCGTTGCAAGACTTTTCTGCGAGGCTTACCTAGGAAGAGTGGATCTTCCGGATGCAAGAAATTCAGTCACGTGGTCCAAGGTCGATAGCAATCTCACCCTTCCTAACCACGGTAGAATTTCTCAGCACAGAGTATCGCGGTAAGACTTTTTTTTCCTTTGTTCCGTTATCGTTTATCTTGTTTACTATTAAAAAAAAAATACTTCCTACAAATTATCAATCAATTATCCTCAGCATCATCTTTACATTAAACGCAGTCGTCTGTATAAATAAATCATTCGAATCGAGATCACTTTATAACTATATGTATGAAAAAAGTGGGTTTCGTATTAAATAATTTCAAAAAACTAATCTACGATCAGTAACGTGCAGTATCTCACAAATCATGGCGATCATGAACCACTTTTTTGTTGGAACAGCAATTAAATTTCATACTAATTTATTTGTTAATTGTGATTACAACTTTTTTCTTATACGTCAAGTACATTGTTTTCTCTGAATTAGCTTTTAAAAATGTATACTTCGATTTTAGAATTTTCAAATATTAAAAAAAAATATTGAACCGTTCCAGTCCGATTACAAAAGGGTTCCCTAAATTTAAAGCAGATGCTAAGGCCTGCCAACCTATATAATCGTTTAAAATATTTAAGCCACCTGAATTATTCACATAATGTGCACTAATAGAATGTTCTGCACGAGTCAAGAGAAATTTTTCGATTTCTTCAAAATGGAATTCGTTCAGCCTAAAAGAGTGCGGAATTATTCAACGAAGCCTTGAGCAGCGATCGGCTGATATCTTCAGCAGGACGATACAAAATTGCTCGTTGGCAGTTTGAATCGAGTCTCTGCACGCTCCAGCTCAAAGCCATCGCCTAGATCAGGTCGTGTTCCACGAACTGTTCCGACATTGCCAAGACTGCCAACCGGCATTTCCACCACCACCACCAGCAGCACCAATACCACGCCTCTCTTGCAATTAGTCTTTTTGCACCGAGTTCTACAGTATTACACACGTAATAATGGCAAGACAAAGTCACAGTCCAGTCAGAGAATCGGACCTTCGAGAGCCAAAGAAGAACTCGGGAATCTTTCATCGCTCCAACAGCGCTCAGTCATTACTCTAATGATACCTCTGACCCGGTCCACTGGACCGACATTTCTTCCCCCGCTTACCCACTTGACTACTTCACCATATCATCCCTTCCCAATGTATCTCGCTATCAAAGCTCGCGTCCACCGTGTGCTTAGATATGTGTTCTTCTCCGTGTGCTTAGATATGTATTCTTCTCCGTGTGCTTAGATATGTATTCTTCTCCGTGTGCTTAGATATGTATTCTTCTGCGTGTGCTTAGATATGTATTCTTCTTCGACAATGAGGCTCAAGCGCGTTTCTTCCTCCGCTCCTCATCAGCACTTTCGTCCACTTTTATCTTCTCTTCGAGAACCAACGTCATTACTGGACCAAAAGATTCTCGATGCTATTCTTTATAGGGGGAGGCAGTCTGTCCTGTTACCAACATTACGGCTAACATTACGTGTAGCAGTGGTAGTCACGACTGGTGAAGTCCTGAGATCGTGAGAATGAAAATTATAAGAAATTTTATTTTATACTGTTCCATACTTGGACTCGAAGACGATCCAAATGGTATTGTTAAGTTGTAAGCTTTTGCTATCATTTCATATTCTTCAGTTACAGACCTGACTTTTTTTGCTAATGAGAAACAGTCCACGGAATGCGTGATTAGTTGAGACAGATACACGTTCCGCAAGAAATATTAAGGAATTTCCTTTGAATTTACATTGAAATAGAATACTGGGTACGGATATAGGCGTCCCTTCTATATTGTTTCAATTTATATGTTTAGAGCGATCCGTTGTTATGGACCAATGAGAAGAATAAAATTTTCAATCTGTCACATAATTCCGTTCTAATGGAAAGTCTTCGTGATGGTAATTCCATTAATGGCTAATACAATTTTAAGCCTCTACGCCTAATTCGAACAACAAATTAAAAGGAATATCGAGGCTCCTTGTAATTCATTCGCTGAAAAATGATTTTAATTACAAGAATTTTTTTTCCATACATTCAGTACGAGCCTCTTTCGAAGAAATTTGGAAAATCCTTTCATCATTGAAATACTTTCAAGGATACATTTTTGTGTGTTCTTTTTAATGTTTTTGTGCTTCGCCTAATCCTACTTATAATGCTATTAAGTATCTTTATAAGCAACATTCAAATTGTTTCATAGAATTCGTGTCCACATTGCCTTGGAAATTAAGAGTTACAAAATACGCATTACGAACTACCCTTCTAGTAAACACATTAAGTTACTTGTAATTAAGAGTGTTTATAGACCATGCCCGCGGGATAAAATCATTCAATCGTATTCCTAGAATAATAAATTGTGATATTGTTCTACTGGTTACTCAACGCCAGTTTGATTTTCAAAATTCATTTTCTGATAATGTCCAATTTAACAATAATCTGAAATTGAAATTAGTTTCAAGTCATGAATTACGAATAATATATTATATCAATATATTAAAATTCTAAAAAAACAGATCTCTAGTGAAAACCCAAAGGATATTAGTCGACGAAAAACGACTAATAAATTCCGCAAATTTCCAGAAACCATAACAATGAAAACAGGAACGCGGAAATGATTGCAGTTAAATCGGTTTACTTTTACATACAAAAACTCTAAGCGTACCGCCCGGCATGTGAAGCTGTCGGTAACTGTAATCAATTTACAAGAATTTATCAAACGTCAAAAAATCGATCAAGAATAAAAATAGAATATTCTAAGAAAAAGCATAGACTCGGTAGGTATAGGTGGCTTCGTTACCGTTTCGTCCTTCCTTACCCTATCTTACCGTGACTCATTGGCTTTGTCCGACTCGTAATCCCATAGTCCGATTCCATCGTTCCCATGCGACATTCGAAGCTTCTCGAACAAATCATAAGAGAATCAGAGACAATTCAAGGAACAGAAAATGAAGAGGTCGTCCGATGAAGTTCAACGTAGAAACAGGCAAAGGGGAAAAGGTTGGCTTCGACACGCTAGGCGAATTCTCCGGCTACGAGATAACTATCGCACAGCGTCATGCCTCCTGAAGACAAAACAACCACTAGACCTTTCACGAGGAACGAGTGGAACTCGGCAGGCCGAGGACTGGATTTATCTGTAACAATAGAGAGGGAAGTGAGGCGAAATAACATGGCGTAGAGTGGATTGTCGTAACACGGGAATCCAGGAAAATGAATTCGAATGAAATTGAAATGAAGGTGGATCTTTGGTTAGAATTGTTGTTTCTCTTGCATCCTTTACTTCTTGTTTCGACTGATTTTCCTCTTGTCATTGTCGGCAGATGAAAGTCACGGGTGGTCTTACGGTATAGGTATACTGCTGCATCTTTAGCTATGATATCTCTAGGTATAACGAGCCTCTATATTTCTCCTGCACGTTTACGTTGTCAATCTTGATTTTTCCACTATGCAATATATATATTTATATTGACTATAGACTATTGACTATTTTATAGACCATACTTCTTGGTTGAATATTGTTGTCCATATGGGACTGTAGATGGCGTTGCGGATGCTTTTCACAAAGAAATAGTATAATCCAATGCGATTGTTCATCTATAGCTGGTCAACTGAGTTGCTAATGGAAAAATTACTTAATGGTCGTGTAACTATCTGTCAGGTTGATTTGGATCCTTTTGTTACTCCGACTGTGTAATTTGAATTCCACTGTGTAATTT
>JARPRH010000760.1:0-13845 GCA_031763665.1 Calameuta haemorrhoidalis
GCAAAGAGTACTTGTAAGTTCATGAGACTTGGGTAAAGTCATCTTAAAAAGGTCCAATTAGAGATCTAAGAGAATTGTAAATATAGTACAATGTAGAAACTAATTTCAATGTGATGAAAACTATCGTGAACTGTATTTAACTGGTATGATCTAAATTTCACGTTAGAAGCAGAGTATTTATATATTTATATTTTATGTCCTGTTATTAAATAGTACATTGAATCTATATTCCAATATATAATTTTTACCTTAATAATCCCTCTGGTGATTGGTGACAAGTAAAAACCTCCTGATCTTGGACTTTGACTTTTGCACCAATGAGATTAACTGTTCCATTCGGAGGAAAAGTGGCACTGCGCCTTTCTTTCGAAAGGAAGCTGTCATCTCCAGTTAAGAAGGGCTGGTCCAAAACTTCACGTCCTGAAGTTCACTCGATCGACAAAATACTCTTGCCACTTTTGGTCAATGTCTCTCCTAAGACTAATTCACTCTTGTAAATAATTGTGAATAAATTAACCTGTCTTTGGTTTACCTCTAATTGTTTTAACTAACCACCTTCACCGCATCAATTTGAGGTGCGGGAGTTCATGGTTTTCGATGTCGGGCAGTGCCCGTTCGATATTAGGATTTACGATCCTAATTGACTCGCATCGTAAGTCGAGTCGCACTGTGAAGCTGAACAAGCGCTCTCTGCCAAAATTTTAATACTTTAAAACTAGATCAACGAATGAAATATTTTGAAAGACATCGATGAAAGCTTTAAGCTAGTACAAATTTACCAATCGTACGGTATAATAATAAAGCTTAACTTTCGATGAGCTATTTCGACAAGACGGACTGTGATGGCTGTACTCGAGCGACAGCTTGACAACGTCGCACATGCCAGCTGACACGTATTGCGCACGTACAATTCCGTTGACCGTGTACCAGATTCTAAATTGTTGATTAAAGCAAAGGGTGCAAAAAAAATTTGTATTTAAAAAAGACATGAAAATTAGCTTAGGATGAACACTTGTAATTCTGAATAAAAAAAATTGTTGCGTTATTAGTTCGTATGTTCCGGTTATTTTTTGGAAAAAATCAATTTCCTAGAAATAAAAGGGAAGAGAGAGGAAGAGTCGAATATAAATTTACAATTAGAAACAGTTAACCTGATACGTAACTTGCATGAGAGCAAGACTGAAAAAACTAGCAAGTTTGCACAGTGTCAGAAGGGACAACGGGAAACTTGGTTGCACTAGATATCGAAGCAGAATTAGGACCACCAAGAGTATCAGGAGTAGCAAGAGCAATAGAAGCAGTAGTTAGGGTCGACTTGCTTCGCTAAAGCATGCTTTTGTCTAGTTTCAATATTCGAGGACACCTCAGAGAATGGGAACCTTTAATGAAAGACGTCAAACAGCAAGAAGGGATTGATAAAGTCCAGCCTTCAACAAGAATAATGATTATTTAATAGTGTTCAGTACCAGTATCATATATGTATAAAAATATAAACTGAACCTGTGAATGATGGTGTAAAGTGATGAACATATCCGAATGCGTAACCTGCGCGAGTAGGTGAAGACTTGGATTAAGTTAAATACATTTAGTGATACCTATTGCTTTTTGTGCTTCGATTTTTGGCTGTGAAATTTCCTAGCTTCGAGTCCTTGTTTTTATGAATGATCTACACGTAGAAGAATTACTACGGTTGTCACTTAACTGCTAAGTGAGCATCCCGTGGGAACAGTCGAGAGAAGTATGTAAGGAAGGTAGGTGAGGAGGTGGATATGTAGGTAGATAGGTAGAAGGTAGGTAGGTAGGTAGGTAGGAAGGAAAATAGGTAGTGGGAGGTATCCTGGGGTTAACCAAGAACGTATGCCGAGAGAATATACGATAGGACAGCTCTGTAGAAGTGTACCCTTGTATACCGTGTCTAGACATACATATACATATACATATACATATACATATATGGCAAGTCGAGAGTTGAAAGTCCGGGAGTCGCGTATATCCCAAGAGAGCATTTCGCACCTAATCACTAAAGTGGCAAACCACGGATGAATTTATACCTACGATAAATACCATAGGATTTGATAATCTTTCAGAATTTTTTCAATACGATTTAACGAGACACATTGAATGTTAATATTAAATGAAATCAATACATAATTCATTGTACAGTGTTAACCAAGAAACTGATTTATATCTTTCATTCATTCTTTATTCTTAAAAGTTCTCAAGTATCTCATCAGATGTCGAATCTCGTGTCAAAATAAATGTCTTGTTGTTCGCTAATGAAAAACGCAACAGCGCTTGACTGCAAAGGAAAACAGGAATATGTACGAATGAAAAGTCTCTATATTGTACGGTCTGAATGCACTTTCTAATATATCTCGTACATTAGAATTGACATTATTTTTCCAAAGCAAAAGTTTGAAAATTCGAAGGAAAATATCCCTAGGTCTTTTAACATACCTTTGTCCCTTGACTATACCAGTGCTTTATATATTTACCTTCCTTCTGTATATACATATATATATATTTACTCAGCTACTCACCTGACTTGGATAACACTTAGGCGGACTTCACCGTCCTACTGAATAAACTCTTCGTGAAGATTCTAAGTGACACAATACTGAAAGCTTGCAGTTTGACGCTGACTCTCAAACGAAACTCCATTTAGGGAATCGATCAACAAAATGGTCTTTTGCCCTGCAAGTAGACGATTAAATCGTGTTTACGAGAGAATTGGGTTGGTCTAAAAAAATTATCCTACGACGGTCTTAATTTTTCAATATGATTTAATTTGTCATAAATGTGACAAAAGAATCATACTGCGCATTATTTATTGTGATCGTAAAAAAAAAAAAAACAAAACGCAAAAGTACGTGTCCCTTTGAAATGTTGCCAAACCTAATTTTCGATGTGCCTTTATCTTGACTTCGTGAGATCTCATACGTAAAGATAAGATGCCATTTATCGATGAAAAGAGTATCTTTCCAGGAATCCGTAACCTACCGTATTTTTTTAATGTCATTTAGTTTTTTGCCCAATGTTTACCATGTTTCTACGGTGGCAAGTGAGTAAAATTGCGAATTCGAGGGCTAATGGGTTTATCTCTTGTATGGATAAGTCCCATTTGAATTCCAGAGCTAGAATTCTTTTATACCTCATAAATATTGTCGCTCCAGTATTCCAGTGTAATAAATTATCAAATTTCGGCGTCAAAATTAAAACAGTTTTTGGAATTGTACTGATTTATTGATGACCGGCAAAAGAAGTCGATTCAGAGCTAAAGCAAAAACGCTGAATGGTACCACGAGGCTTATGTGGGTGCAAAAGGTTGAAAACGATTCGTTTGTCTAATATTTTCTTAATATGTCATTAACTCATTAGTCATTATAAACGACTAAAAAATATTTATATTTTTGTTAACGCATAGTTCATATGAGAAAGTAATATAATGAACGCTATTAATTCATAGGTATCCAGTTTCTGAATATCCTTGTTGACCCAATTCACCATACCCTACCTCTATAACCTTTAGCCTTTACCCTACTTCTATAGCTTATGTATATGTATATAAAGAATTTCGATATTTCCGAACTTCATACTTTCCGGTTTCTTTGTAGACAAGAAAAATACGAACAATTACGTCCAACGATACTTAAAGCGCTTCTTTTCTTTGAACCTGTTTTCCGTATCACCCTGTGAATAATGGAATTATCATTGGCAACGTTAACCCTAATGTCTATTGAAAGTACATAATGGACTTGCTTTGATGCATCTCGCTCCAATTCTCGACAATGTATTGTGCGAGAGCCACGAATTCTGTGAATCAAGTCAAGTTGCAAACGGCTTATGCAGTTGCATCACTGTCAATGGAGTCGTCAGGCAAGAAGCAAAAGGAACCATTGCATCCATGCAATTCACGTGGCTTCGTATTACAGTGACGGGATAAACGAAACACGCTAGAGTATGCACGGTATCTGTACGCCGGAGTTCCTCTTCTGAGATTGCACGATGGAATTGTTGGAAAAATTGAAATTGTATTGTAAATTTGTAAAATTGCCTGCAATTTCGCATACGCTTGATCGTAGCTTTTTTGCATACATTGAAAAGACCGACCTGATGGTACAGTAGAGAAATTTGAATAAAAGATAACGGAAAAAATGAAATTGACAGAAACATGCATATGCATGTACTAATGGAACGAAAATTAGTCGGATCAATTTGCGTCTTGTTTTTATAAAACAATCGGAAATGCAACTAGCCGTTATGTGTATTTACACTTTTCTCTGCTGTACTGCGTGCCTAGATGGAATGTCTACGCGTGTTAATATTTATATTTGTATTATAGCGATATAGATATGAAATGATATCTGCAAATTGAATGCAGTTTGAGTACAATTAAATGGCGTTCAACGTTGCATCGAAAAACAAAAAGGGGATAATCAATGAATCCATGGCTCTCTGAGTTTTCGTTTGGCTTCGGAACTTTTCTACATAACCTCTTTGTGTGCAAGGTTTTTATTTCACTGCAACTGCAACCGACTGCACTTTCCTTATAGATTTTTTTTTATTTATTGCTATATGAAACAAAATGCGGACCATTAAAATATGATTTAAAGGGGATGATATTTTTATTTTTTTCTAGTAGATAATTCAAAATGTTACACGTGCATGCATGCTAATCAATATATTATTATATTTAGGATATTTGAAGCTTTGAAGAATTATTTTTAAAAAAAAACAACATTTTCAAATTGAGTGTATCTATTTGAAAAACGCGTATTCTTTAAACTAGATTCTGATAAACAACAGTTTGTGGTATCGAAAAGTATTGTTACAGTTTTATTGTTCTTTTTAAATTCTGTTATTGTTATGTTATTTTTCCATATTGGCATTTCGTCGAATACAAATTAATATACTAGTATCCTGCTCAACCGTTGGCTTTTGATGTTGTTTTATCTGTCCTTTATATAATGTATTATCTGGTATACTTATTTGTAAGAACCATTGATTTTATATACGATGTGATTTCTGTAAGTGAATATGATATTTTTTGTCAAAGTTTACGTCAATCCTCCAGGTATACAGTATTCTGGCCTTACAGACTTGAGTGAATTTCTGCTAAAAATTACTCAAAACTTCTGCATAAGAACCTATTAAGATTGACAGTAAATTCTGTTCACGCAATGGATAGCGCCCTGGCGTTTTGATAGTCTGAAGATGTTGGGTTCGATCCTCGATCAGAACTCCTACTCCTTCGACAATTTCTAGCTTTCAAGCGCTTTCTGGTACCCAGAATATGAATTCAAAATTATAGCGAGTGACGTCAATCGGGCCAGCTAGATACAAATGGTGTCCAACGTAGGTCTCGAAAAAGGTCCAGGTAGCAAATACAGGCGAAAGCCAAACACGGTACCCATTGATGTAAAATCCAACCCTTCAACCGTTAGATAAGGAAGATGGGCTAAAAGTGTTTCCTCCCTTCGCATCCATTCCCATTGACAACCGCCACGGTCAGACTATAATGGGAAGCGTCGATATGGCATCGTCCGAGTATGACGTCACCCTTACGTCAACGATGTTACCAGGGAGTTAGTCAGGAAATACGCTCGATGAGTTGCTTTTCACTGGCATCTCGCGTGGGCGGAAGTAATGCAAGGTATTATTACAGGCTTGAGTGGAATTTTTTTTAGAAATTGCTCAAACTTCTAGATCAGAATTTATTAGGACGAACAGTGGTTTAGGTTTACAGTGGATAGTGTCTTAACTTACAATTAGTAGTCCGATGATATCGGGTTCGAATCCCGATGAGAGCTTTTTATTTTTCAATCATTATTAGCACTCAAGCGCCCCTGGCGTGCAAAATATGAATTAAAAAATATGTTGACGAATCAGCTGGTTATGATACATATAATCTATATGTATAATATATATAATATGGAAGATTCCTTGAGTTCAAAATATTTTAATGCGTTTCTTTTGCATTTTTCAAATCCTAAGCAGAGGATAAAAATAAATCTTGAAACCCGCAACTTTCATTTTACAGCTTCAGAAAGCTTCTAACCCAACAGATTTTGATGGATCCTTCTCAAATATAATACATATATTCTATAAAGTATTTTCAAAAATGTCATTGAATGTTTTTGTGTGACTTCTGTTCACAATTTATATCTAGATCTAATTGTAACCACTGTTCCATAAATAAAGATTGTTTTGAACTAGTTTATGACTCTAGATTTTAGCCACAATAATATTATCTCTTGTCAAATATGACTTAACTGTGTCTGTTGGCCAATACTTCCAAGGTTAGGGGAAAGTGCGGCACAGTGCGTCACGGCAGATATCTCGAAGGTTTGTTGTGCGTAAATATTGAAGTTTGTTATATTAAACGATAAGTTGAATTTTGTCAATCCTAAATAAACTTGAATAACGGATCGTTAAAAAATATAGAAAATTACAATAGATTTGGACCCCTGGAAAAGAAATTTTGCTCTCCGAGAAATGTAGGACCTTTACTGGAAAGCCTAGGTTTTTGATAAAAATTGATAGAGTAATTATCCGTGCGCTGCTCAGTGTCCATGTTTTATTACTTTTACTTCAAAACGTAATTATTTAATTAATTATTACAATAAATTTGATTTGCTGCTAGTGCGGTACAATGTGAAACTGATTTTTGGCGCACAATGTTGTACATACCATCTTTTGATGTTGTGGTTGGCATATAATATCACAACGTTGAGGTTCAAATGTTCTTTTTTTATCATTTTTTATTTTATTTTTTTTTATTTTATTTTTATCACTATCAGTAATGATTGTAGCTTCATTTTATGTCCAAAGGTCTAGAGAATTCGATTATAAATGGTATTTCTTTATTATATTATTCTGATAAGAGGAATAATCCGTTTTAAAAAAAGAGGGCACTCTTTGCTCCACTTTCTCTATACTTTAACCATTGCAACCTCACAAAAATTACAAA
Source organism: Calameuta haemorrhoidalis (assembly GCA_031763665.1). NCBI lineage: Eukaryota > Metazoa > Arthropoda > Insecta > Hymenoptera > Cephidae > Calameuta > Calameuta haemorrhoidalis. Next base: position 6,971 of record JARPRH010000760.1, read on the forward strand.
GAAAAAAAATTATAAAAAACAAAATACAACCATTCCATAATTAGTCAATTCAATTAGCATTTAGCCATAGAACAGCAGAAACCTTATCTCCCTTTTAACCCACTTCTGCGGCATAAGTGTTGAAACAAAGCAACCCCAAAACAGCTGTCAAATCTGCCCGAAACTGGATAACTGGTAATTAAAAATCTCACTAAACAGGGTTCTTACTTCGTTTAGAAAGTCAGAATAATTCGCAGCCCACCAATAATAAACGGTACAATTAGCGGAGATCGTTAAACATAAAAATGGTATAATAAACCTCTGTCGGAATTATAAACGAGAGCAGCGTCCAAAAAGTGTTCTTTGGTTTTCTCGTTGCGCCGGGACACGACACGTTGGTAAATCAAGTGGTGGGTAATTACGTAGCCGTAATATCTCGTCTTTTTAATTGTGGCCAAATGTACATAAACCTTTTCAAGTTTTCCAGGGTTTCATGTACAGGTAGCAACCCCTAATCGGTTAGGGTGTCTCGTGGTGGGTTGAATTCGTGAATTCGTAAAATCAGAGGAACAAAAGCCACTTAAGTGAAAGAAGGTAGGCAGTTACCTTCAAATTTTTTTTTTGCCTCCCTACCTACCTTCCTACCTAGGTATACCTACACCTTTAACTACCAACTGTCTCAACGCCGTAGACTGGTAGCCGAACACCGTGACGCACAAAGACTCCCTAGGCACTGATTACAGGACCGTGGCAAACGGTCTTATCTTTTGTTTGCCGAGTCTTTTTACTTCTCCAACAGGCTCTACAATAATTTACCCTAATGTACTCCCAACGGCAGCCCAGAGTGGTTTACCTACCTCCATGATGTTGCTGATGAGGAATAAAGAGAAGAAGGTGCAACTGGCATTACTACTGCTGCTGAAGCAGGACATGAGGAGGCAAAGTCCTTTCCCGACTATGCTTCATCCTGTTATTCTCGTGGGACTTATATATCGCGCGTCCCGACGCCTCCCGACGCCTCCCGATCCCTGCCAAGAGAAAAATAGGAGAGAAAGCCCAGAAATGTCCCATTGCCGTGCGAATAAATGAACGGAACTAACTGTTGGTGCTATTGCTTTTAGAGGAAGAATAAGTAAAAAGGGAATGAAAGTAATATAAAGAAAAGCCAGAAGGTATGAAGACAAGGTTAAATACTCCCCGAGGATGAGTAATGCCGTGGGATTAGAAAACGACAAGATCCTCTGACACTCGCTCTAATTACTAATGAATGACGGTTTTAGGCATTAATTGCTTAGCGTATGTCAGTATGAGAACATTGAATGGTAGACTGAGCATTTTAGGTACGGATGAAATATATTTTATAGTTAATGGGTATTTGACATTATTAAATTACATAATTTATGATAATATATTAATTAATTATAATAAGAGATATAATAAGTCTAGTATGGAATGAAGAATCAGAAATTAATTCTTATGTGGGTAATAACGAAAGATTGAAAGAAAACTCATTAACATAAATTATAAAAATTTTTGAAAATTTGCTTAATTCGCGCACTATGCTGAGATGATGGAGGAGTGGTCAAAGTTTCACGTCGTCGTCATATCATTTTATTGACATTATCAAGAAAAGCATCTTTTCATCTCCTCAATTCCTGGTTTATAATTCGACGACATAAAGAACGACGTTCTACAACCAAACACGTAGAGATAATGGGTAATGATGCTGCAATTTAGCCCGTGGCGGCATAACAAACGGGCGATATAATAAATTGGTCCTGTTGTGTCGCTATTTATAAGACACATATACGATTATACTTGTATTTTATATATTATATCGCGTATTCTATATTGTATACGACGATATATTATATAAAAATATTAAGAGTGTATAAACTCATAAAAATGATTGGTAGAACTTCGTACCTTAATGATTATTTCTGATTGCATATTTTCATTGAATGTGATGTAAATGAACTTTAACTTATAAGACGTGCGTGCTGTTCGGCATCTAACGAGCCAAAAGGAAGAACAATAGGAGACTTACTTGGTAGCTAATCGATTATTAGGGTGGAGGAAAGATCGTCACGCTATTTTGGATGAATATGTACCTAATGAAAAATATACCGACGATAAGGCAGAGACATTACAGTTTTTGAATTTATTTATAGCATTGAATTCGATACCGTTTATAAATTCTTAACGTTTCCTGGCACACAAAGTTAGAACAGTTTTCTGTGCGGGAATTGGATTGGGAACGCCCCGATACGAAGGAGGCCGTAATTGGGATGAAATACGGCGTCCTTAGGTATGTTTCTTAACCCTTAGAGAGTGATCGTATTTTTGGCGAGATTTTGTAGATTTCATGACAGAAAGTTATAAACATAATTAACGGGTAATTTGTGTGAAAATATTGAGCCGATTCAGAGACAATATCTTCTGGTCCTCTAAGGATTAATGCGGTCTAATGTAATTAAGGCCCTGATTTAATTTACTGACAAGAATATTTGGCCGGGTTCTCACTGAGATTGCGTTGGGACATATTATTGAAGACCATAAAGAAACTTGATACATTTGTATTTATTGCATTATGGTTTTGAAGAATTTCGAAAAAACTTACTATTTTCATATATGTATGTATACAAGTATTAAAGATTAAAAGTCTTAAGCGATGTAAGATTTACATATGTTACTTACTTTGAACATTCCGATAACCGCAGGTTCGAGTCCCGTTCCCGGTACTGCTACATAATAGATTTGCACCATCGCCTCAAGTAGACGCGGGCGTATATTTTTTATATATATTCTAATTATACATCTATACAATTACGTCAATTGTATATTTGATACATTTTAACGAATATTAATATTCTAGTAAATTTGGTATGCTTGATGACATTGAAATGAAATTCAAATTTGTTTCTGGCTAGTCAGCCCTGTTACGCGCCCTACAGCACAGTTTTACATCCCTGGTCCACTGCTGATCAGGAAGCTGACTAACGCCCGGATTGTACCTATTCGTTGGAAATTACCGAGCGGCTAGCTGGGGCCTCGTTACAATTTCTACACGAGTAATAGAACTTGTAACATCGTTAGTATCAATCATATGTAACTGGTAGATCATGTGTGGTAGGAAGTATATAACTTGATAATATTCCATGGAAAATTTAAAAACTCTGTGAAACAAATTTCGTATTTGAAGGACTTTCGCATACCCATGAGTGCTTTCCACTTTCTGTGAATAATTTCGACGTACCTTTAAACGAACGATCGAGCGAGAACTTCTTCCGAATATAGGAAAAAGTCGTTACATTTTTCTTTAAGCGACAAGTGAATTCCTTTCGAATAACGAGGGGATAAATGGATGAGGAAATTGGCAGCGCGGGTGAATTTGAAATGAAATTGCATGGGTGACATTGAGCGTCACGATTTTTCATTTGCTCTGATTTCAATTCTCAGGAAAATAGAAAAATTTCCGAGCTGACACGCAATATGAGGTGTGACATTTATTCGGCAAGGAAAACGATGCGTGATGTAAGGCCTATATGCCATTTTTATCTTCGCTCAAGGGGGATAAGCAGAATAAGAACTGTATTGAGAAATAATAATTATTCGAATTCTCCAAGGAAATCCTAAATCATTCCCGTTGTCTGGTTTGTATAAGGATATATCACATTATTTTTAGCATTTTAATAAGACAAAGTAGCTACAAGTCATCCCTTTCCTTATCATCGTCCTTCCCTGTGTTTCGCAAGTGAAGCAAACATGATTTACTTTTAACGTCGAAAATGAATGAAATGGGACGACACGAGTAAAATGTGAACGTGACGTTACGTTACGATCTTTCTATCTGACGAACGAAGAAAATAATAATAATCGTAAACGGTAAGTTTCTTATGACGTTATGACAATTTACTTATCATTATATAGAATGACAAGTGATAAAAATAGAGATGTTTAATTTTAATAGTCTTGTTCATCAATCTCTAAGATTTTGATAGATTTGTTTGAATCCGAATAAGTCTTCACGTTTTTATTATGTAAAATTCAGTAGTATTTTAATGATGAAAACTGTCTAATATCCCCATAGCGATCCCAAATATTGTGGAAATTCAAGATAAGAAAAGAATTTTAGATTTTTCTGATAAGAATTAGAGATGAAATTAAGTTTGATAACGATAAGAACCTTGCTAAGTCTCATTTCTGTAGTAATCTTTATGTAACAGACCATACTACTTATATAATTAAACAATCTTTCACATTTAATTTGTCGTTATATATAATATAATTATAAAATAGCTGTCGAATATTTGGCATAAATTCTTAATGTGAAAACTTTGTATGTTCACGATATAAAAAAAAAAGTGATTTCTATTTAACTACTTCACTTTATATATTGTGATGCACTCAGTTATTCGTCCAAAATCGTAATGCACATGCACTTTGTTGAGTATGTGTTACGCTAGTGAATTTTCGACGCTGTTTAATTCTCACCCTCGTACAGAAGAGTCCCATAGCGAACTCAATATTTATGGAGTCGTGCGATTCGCTCGAACGAACAACGGACTATTTGCTGGAGCGTTGGTGATAATTAACGAAATCCAGTGCGATGCAATGCAGTTGTGCTATATGCAGTATGCTTGTGCGACTGCAGTTCCAGGTGCATATTGTGGGAAGCTACGTTAACGAGGCGAAGCTTCGTTCTAGTCATTCTTGTTTTGCAACGTGCACCAGTGCTACCGACCAGTAATGATAACGCATATTCCATACGACATATACATATATATATTCCATGCTCTTTGCTAGTCTATACATTATATACATTTATTAAAACTTACACTTTGTCAAAGATCAATGTTCTATTTCGATGTACGTTCATTATGAAAATTCATAATCAGTGTATAGTCAAGGAATTGTCTTATCATTATATATTCTTTTAAAGATGTATATTTATTGTACATATATTAAATACTTGCTAAAGAAACTTAGCAAGTGTATGAAAAAGTTATACTATTGTACAAGTTATGTATCGTGACGTGATTTTTCGATTCACGGTCACAAGGCGACTCCGGCAACGATTCGGATAACGTTCTCGCTTTCTGGTTCCCTTCGAGTCGTCACCCTGCTGAGAAACTACGCTCTCGTGCTAATTCGTACCGTTACGCCAATGCTCTTGGAAGATTTGGTATTGTTGGGTTGAGGTCCAGGTGCTTGAATCTGCCGCGGGGAGATAGTCTCGATGTACCGAATTGGCCGGCAGAGGAGAAGAGTGGAGTACCCAACGGAGACGTCTCTACGGATTGGCAGAAGCCCGGGTGAAATACCTCGCTGGAGAAAGGCAATGGGATGTAGAGCGGGCGCAGATAAGGTTTTTGATATGGTTAAGCGCAGGGGACGAACCCCCTGACCCGAGTAAGAATGTGGTGCCCATGATAAGAATAGACGAGTTATAGCCACTAGCGATCGTATTTTGGTCAAATTGCGCAGGGATCAATGACATAACGTTCAAAGCGACATCAGTTTTACTATAAGGGGACTTATTTACGTTTAGGGTCGTAAGGAGATGACCTCTCAAAATGGAACAGACGTTCCGGCGTGACGATACACAAAGGTAAAGTCAGCCAATCAGAACAAAGAGGGTCCAGTGGTCAGCCAATCAGAATAAAGAGGGTCCAGTGACGTCACTGTCCAAATGCGCAGAACCGCCAGTGGCTATACCTTGTCTATTTGTATCATGGTGGTGCCCAGCTGTCACCCGATTTTCTAGGGAAGCGCACCTGGAGAATCTCCAGTTGTTACGTACCGATTTGCTAAGGAACGCTCTCGATTTAGTTTAAAGAGACGACTTGAGGGATAGAATAAGAGTTATCAGCTATAAGGATCTCGACCAATCAGAATGATTAGTACTCGAATTTGACTATCGTCAAAGTAGTTTGTCTTGTGACACCGCTCGAGGTGCGACGAGCCGGCTCGCGCTCCCGTGCTATCTGTTAATAGTTTTTCTAGCTGTGTTTCGTGTACAGTCTAGAAGGTTCTCGCTTGTGTAGTTCTCGCGTTGCTCTCATTATATCCAGAAAATCCAACTGATTTTCTATTTACGTACTGGAAGTGCAGTGCTGTGCTCTAGTGCAGAGCCCACCTGAGTGTCCCTGAATACAGTTCTTGGATCTCACAGATCATCCGCACCAGCTTCGGTGAGGATACACAACTTGTTAATTGGTGAAGGAATTTCGATTTTATAGCTCTGATTCGGTCTGCTACGTTCTCGGTAATTTGCTCTCTATTTACCTAACGCTTACTCCGGGTTTCTTTACCTCATTTTTCATTAGGATTGCGATGAAATAGAAATTTCATATTTATCCCATGTTATAGCTCAGATTTCAATGTTTAAAATGTGCTTTTAATCATCAAAAAGTGGGTTTATTAAGGGGTTACATTTTTCATGTGAAGAAACCTAAATTTTCTGATTTCTGCTCGAAGTACTCGAACGACGGTCGCTTGGCACGCGTGGTGGGGTAGTCGGTCGTTCGAGCTGCGGAGAGACGTGCAGCTGAGCAGCCGTTAGCATACTAGAAGTTTTTAAAACTATTAATTAAAACAACTTCTTTCAATTGTTGAACTTTTCATTGTTTTTGTTCATTTTTTTATTTATTGGTCATTTACTTCAATGATTTTTTCATATTAATTTAAAAAATTTTTCTTTTTATCGTTTTGTCTTGAGAGTGAGAGAGAGAAAGAGAGAGAGAGAGCGAGAGAGACCGGCCACCCGCAGGGGAGCCAGCGAGCAAGAGAGATGAGACAGAATGTACATGAGAGTGTGGGAGGATCGGTAAGTGCAATCCAGACTACTAACCCCGGGGCAATGCAGAGCACCGGCAGGGGATGCGGCGCATCTG
>JARPRH010000760.1:86082-96090 GCA_031763665.1 Calameuta haemorrhoidalis
CAAATCAACTCGAATGCCTGGAGCGATTCCTTTAAGGGCAATAAATATAGGACAAATGGTTGCCAACGTATCAAAAACGAGTTCTAAATGATAATGAAGTACACACGTGGCAATCATACGCACGAGAATTTTCAGTCGTACAAAAAAATAAAAGACAGTGAAATGTAGCTAAAACGGGTGTACTAATCAACAAAATGAAATTCTTGAAAAGTATTAGAACCCAAGGGGAAAATTTTAGGCTGCGACAGTTTGCCATTCTTGGCAGAGCTGAATAAATAGTTTCAGGTGCGTAATGCAGCGATTAAGAAAAAAAAAAAAAAAAAAAAAACCAAAGCAGAAAAAAAACTAAAGCAAAAAGTTATCACTGTGTCTAACTCAAAATAAGAGAATGCTTTGCAAAGAAAAGGAAAATAAGGGCCTATAAATAAAGGTGCACTAATTGCAGTGGAACTCAGAGTAGCATAGAGTTCACAGACATCCACTATTAACACCGACGTAGGAGAACGACGATGACTACGATGACGTCGTCGACGCTTAACTCGAGCATCGCACTTTAGAAGTGCGTCTGAAAGTAGGTTGAGTCGGCCTAGTCCCAACGTAAAGGTTGACTAGGCTCAGGAACTGGTGTTCCTCGTAGATGAGATTCGCAGGTCGATTCCACCGAGTAGCTGCGGTTTCCTGGTAATTAAACAGAAAGGAATACTTAAGATTCTTGAAAAAGAATGTGGTGAGCAAAAAAAAAAATTAAAAGCATGCGAGTCAACAATTGAAGGAAAAAAAGAAATAGGTGAATGCAAGGGATATAGAATTGATTGTGGCAATGATAAATAAAATGCATTCAATTTTTTAAGGATTTCTGAATTTTAACAAATGAAAGTAATAAATAATAGCATATCTCTTGATATACAATGTTATATTGATTGCAATATTTTCCTGCGAAACGATTCGCAGGCAATATCTGCATACAGTATAAATGCCAATATTGACACGTGCAAATCGAGTTTATTGAACACGCAATTGAACGTTTATGTCAAGGCAATATATACATATGTGTATATGTATATATACATATATGTGTATGATCTACAGGTTTCTAATTCGCAATATTAACGAAATGCACAACACGTCACGTGTTACAGTTCCAAACATATCTACTATATAGGCATAACGTGGAAAGGTGCTAAAACGTACTGCGAACACAGAGCCACGTGGCCATATGCATAGGAAATACCTATATACGAACGTGAATCACTGAGCTAAAGGTAGGCAATGCACATGGATACAATAGGAGAGAGAAATAGGAGCTCAATAGCTCTAACAGAATCCTGGAGTATTACGATGGATCAATAGAAGCAGGACTGGAACATTGCACCAGCCAAAACTACATTGCCCGAGTATAAACTGCACCGACCACTTTAGAAATTTCCACTAGTCTCTTGAATTTCGGCAGTGCTTTATCCTGATTTATTCGCTTTTTATGATTGCTCTAAAAATACCCAGAAGTCTAGAGCAGCTCTACCATACGACTAACATTCTCACGAATTTCAATAGAATCAAAAAAAGCTGCACCTATACCGAATAGAACAGCGCGAAGCCATTCAGTGCAGATACGTAAGGTCCGCCATGTTTTTATTCTCTCGTGCCATTTAAATTTCCACCAGCATATTATAGCTAAGGCTAAAGGCATGACACCCAATCCTTTTTGGTTTTTCAAGGACTTAAAGTTCGGACTTAAGGATAGGAGGTGATTTACGAGCATCTCTAGGAGTTGCCGCGACTCTCCGTGTATCAGGCTTGGTGGCGCCACTATCGCAAACAGCTGCCCCCGAGAGCAGGTACCTACCGGGATAATCGTCCGGAATTAATGGCAGCGAAATTAGTCCCGTTGGGAATAAGGAAGTTACCATGTGCATGACGCCCTCAAAGCTCAGAAGTCGTTTAACCTTAAGGATCACTAAATTTTACACACACCCATTCGCACGAGTATCTTCGTTACGATTATGGAGGGAAGCTAAAACTTTTTCGCCCATCAGAGACAATTAACCATATTAAAGTTTTAAAAACAGAATATTCATCCGCCGTTCGGATTCTAATTAAAAATTCGACTAATGCCTTTTCCGGTAAAGGGAATAGAATCCATCAAATAGTAATACCACTTTGCGCCGATTTTATTATTAAATACTCAAAAGTGAGCCGTTCTCCCTTTAAGTTCCCATAAGTAATTATACATATGAATGTGGATATAGAGCCGACAGACAGTGATTATATATATTCTCGCCAAATTTTTTAATCAATGAAAATTTTTTATTAATTCTCCAAATATACTACTCAAAAGAAAGCATTAAAAAAACTAAATTCTCTACGGATTATTGTAATAGAATTGAACATTAAATTTATCTCATTGTCACTGTCACAATGAAAACATGCATGTCAAGATAATACGCATATGCACGTGATATCACGAACCCGCATACAGCAGCCACTCGAAGACCAGGAATGAATATAATTGGATCATCGAATCTAGTAGAACGTAGAAGAAGCCGATAGATAGAGGTCATATGAGCGTATATGCGAGCGCCCATGGCTGAAGTAACAGAGACGCCATTAGAACTCTGGCAAAAGTCTTGGGGGGATCCGAGAAACGTATCGAGACTCGGATTTAAAACTTTGCGAATCCGAAGCTCGCAGACGTCAGCATCGAAGAAGGTGGAACAGCAAGAGAGCGGTTTCCAGAATGGGATAAAAGTGGTAAAAGAGGTAAAAAAAGAAGAAGCCTCGTGTGTTCGATGGATCCTGGACATTTGGATTCGGATTTGAAAAGGTCTGCAGAAACAGCAAGATCAGTCGATTAGACGAAAGTATTATTCAGCTTCGATAGTTATATGTAACGATGTCATATTTTTCCAGGTTCTCCGTGTAAATACAAAAGAGAAAAAAGTATTATTCGTATTCAAGATGCGAAGTTAAAATCGTTACGTAATTCTTTATTAAGTGTTTTAATCAATTTATCAGATAAACACCTGGAGTTTATTAATGGTTGGTGCGTTAGTGAGACATCGCGTCGGGAGAGCAACGGCGCAAGGCTTCATAAAAGCAATGGCGACTGTCTCGTAAAGCAGTAGCGCGGTAATAACATGTTAACCCGGATTAAGTGTAAGTAAAAACAAAGGTTTACGCTTATTAAACCATTGAAAAAAAACTAAGCCTTAAACTGTGCGTAAGAAAGCAGCTTTAAAAAATTCATTCCAATTAAACGCTCAAATAATCAAGTGTGTAGTGAATGTTGCTAATATACTGGATCGTTCAGCCAAAATGTATAACCTGAAGTTACAATTTAATTTCTCATATAGAATCAATTTTTTAACGAGAGTCATACGGTACAGATAGGACCAGCGTATTGCGATAACGACATATCATTTTTATCTTAGTTTTTTTTTTTTTTTTATAAATTCATCCCATATAGACTTGCATGATTAATCACAACGTTCGAAAAGATTGTGTGTCTTATGAGTGCTAGCCTGACAGTGATATTAGCTAAATTAAATGATATTATTGAATCACGAAATACAGTAGGATTATGCGTTTTATTAATTTCCCATCTGACAGTCATATTTGCTAAATTAGACAATGAAATGATAATACAAGAACAATCGATAATGTTGGTTATACGTGATGCTTTATTAATTGTGCTAAGAAAGAAAGATAACTTCATCTCGTTCATACCCTACCAAAGCATATGGTTAATATGATTTAAGTTTACCTCATGTCACAATAAAAAAATTTTAAAAGTATTCTAAAACGAATGAAACGCAAATAGCCTACCAGTCAATAAAATGTAAACCAATCGGCCGATTAACGTGCACTCGTTATTCCCTCAGAAAGGCAATGCTGAATCGTCCGAATTGCATTTTCATAGGTAGTCAATTAACTTTAGCAATTCGATGCGCAGAATTATCGATGCGTCCAATTGAACTGTTCACTTTCATTCCATCTCATCCCACGTTCGAACGTCTCTTGATATGCAATCACAACTTCAGCTGCAGTCGCGCCGGAGGAGCGCAGCGAGATTCTCTGCTTCTGTCGCAGCACCACAGGAATAATAATTGACGATGCATCCAGGCTGTCCAGGAGGTCGAAAGGTCGACATCGACTCCAAGACCCAGGATGCCCAGCATTATGCGGCTGAAAATGAAATACGATTGTCTGATTGTGAGAGATGCTTTGAGGTGAAGCGTAAAGTGCAATTATATGTATACAAGGGTTGGCTGTGCGGATGTGAGTAGACAGGAAGCTCGTGGAGAAGAAGGAGAGAGGATATGTGCCAGGACGAATTTATATACGAGAGTTTCAGTTAGAGGTAGTTTAAATGAGTCTGCAACTCGACACTACTGTCGCTTCTCTACGCTGCATTTTAATGCCTTCCAAATTATTTTACTGACGGCTGCTCTATGAACCCACAACCGGGTTCCTTCGCCATTTTCGGTAGCAATATTCACGAGGGCCGACGACGACGCGGTTTTGTGAACAGGTGCGAGCACTGTGTGACGTCAGATTTATTTATACTGAAACACGATACGCAGCCGCAATATCAGTAGAGACGAAGAAAGGGTGGAGGACATTTCTATTGTATAAGAGGATGTCGTCTATGAGGGATTAGAGCTTTGGAAATTGAATAGGTGAAAAGCAGCAATTTATACTCTATGATGACTAAGGTCGCAGTTATAATGTGAAATAATGCGTAAATAATGAGATTTCAATTTTAGGCACAAAAAGCACGAAATGAAGACTAGTGCAAATTGTGACAATGATTTGCGAATATTAATGGCTATACGTAATGCATACGTTCATATATTTCTGGGTCTTTACGCCGGACTATACTATTACTGTGATTGTATAGTGAAACCTCATTTTTCTTAGTGCCGATATTACAATGTCATAAATACTTGTTCCCAGAATTCCCAAGATACAAAGAATAATTCTTAGACGTCAGACGTTACTACGAACGCTCATTAATCGACAGAGTACTAATCAGAAAGAAAGCTACAAAGCAAAATTGACAACAAGAATAGAAATGAAATTTCGGAGAAAGAAAGGTAACTTGCGGGTTCAGCCTGCAGGCAAGAGCAGAGGGTCGAGTTAATAAACAAAGGAATCCTGACAAAGGACGATAATGAGAAGAACAAGATATAATTGTCTAATTAATATGCCCTGGAAAACCAGTAGAAATTTCCCGAGGTAACAGATCCCCCGTATAATAAATTTGGCTAAAGAGAGCAAATAAGATTGAATCTTATTTGAATCAGGGAAATCTAAGGATTTTACGGAAAGTCAAAAAAGAGTGAAAAGTTATTCAGTATACGTAAAGGCGAGTTAAAATTCGTTGAAAGATTCCGGAGTTGAGAGCCCTTAGAGCTATCTAGAGTGAAGAGTATGCGCAGATATAACAACAGCCTTCACTATATGAATGTTTCATAGAGAAAAAATGACTGAAAAATGACTGATGAATATAAAACGTGTTTCATCAGTTAAATAAGTATAATTTGAAATCTCAATACGCCTTCTAATACGTTTCGAAATTGTTTGGGCATGTCAAACGTCTTCGAGTTATAACCCGAAAATCAATTTCGGTAGCAGCTCCAATAACGAAGGTCCTAGACTTAATTGGGACTGGCGAGGATTCGTGAAATTGAGATCCATTAATATAAAGCTTTACTATATTCATCAATATAATTCTATATGTGGCAATGTTATTTAAACAATAACGATTAAATTCCATACCAAGAAAGATGAATTATTTACCATCCACTCTAGGATGTTCCATAGATCCTCTTTATAAGAATGTATGGTGAGACGAAAGGAGGACCAGTGCGCTTTACACTGAAGGTTACTGTTGGCTTGGTATCCAGGACAGAAATTTAGTCAGTCTGCCTGATGTCTGATCAGGGCCAGCTGAGCTGTCACTAAGGCATGACGGATCAGGCTGGCCGAATACCACCCTGATCCAGGTCCCATCCAATATTCCCAAGAATTGGAATAGGCCTGACGTCGCTGGCTTCAGAGCCATATCAGGGCCACGACCATGACCTGAACCAGATCAGGCAATAGTGTGACCTGTCTGACCAGGATGGTCTGGTATAAAGTTTAAACACTCGAACAATTGTAACGTATTGGCAATAAACTCAGCCTTGTTACTACTACAATATTATCCAGTTAAAAATCATACCCGTGTACACTCTGCAACAAGAATTGTACACAGAGCCCACCCACGTGGCTTGCAAGAGACTTCATTGTTTTCATTCTGTCAAAAAAAAATATCGAACACGTGGACCTAGTACAGCACTGAAAATTTTATTTTATAATGATTTCCTTACATCCATATTGGTAGACCTTTCCCAATCACCCCTATAATTCGTTAAATATACACATTTATTTAAAGGTGTGTACACGAAGGGGTGAATTTTGTAGAGTAAACAAAGGGCCTTAGTAATAGTATATAATTATCAACCCCATATTTTCAAGGTCTAATCGGGTGCTTTAACAAATTGTTCGAATAACAAGGTGCCTATTAATAATTCAGCCACAAAACCGTCGTAGCAAGTTCGCTTAAACCGATCTTATTCCTAGTATTTCAACCTTCCACCTTACACCCTTCAATCACCTTTTCAACCCTTCGCAGACATGAATCACTCGTAAAATGAAATTTGTGACAGCGCAATATTATTCTTGCCATTCACCTAGGCAGCATCCTTTTGGCCTCTACTACATTGATAAGGAGACATTACAGTGCACCCCTTCTGTTATAATATAACTTATCCAAGACTTTTAGAGCAATTTACCTCCGCGTTTATCGAAAGGTATTCATTGGTAAGAGGACCAAGGGGAGTTTGACGGTTTAATAACTTTCGGAAAGGCTGAGAAGAGTCCCGAAGGGATATGTAGGTGTGTGGGTAGATAACTATAAGTAGATTGGTAGTCTGGCTGGATGCCTGCTTGCCCTACTAGATATTGACTTGGAATTGGGGTTACGTGAAATCGCGTAAGGGATTCGACCCAATTTACTGCCATGAATACTTTGAAAACTATCGTCGTCTATTCTATTAAAGTCTATCAGATGCCAAGAATAGTATACGATACTGAAAATATTCGATTTCGGAAACATTCTCGAACAGTTGGTTTTACGTACAATTTTAAACCCCATCTCGAAGGACATTTATTATGAATAGCTTGCGGAATACATCGAGCAAAATACGTGAAGAATTCTCAGCACCCATGTGGCGTATAAAGTGTAGAATAAGCTAAAATACATTTTAAAAATTTTTTATTTGTGAAACAATCAACAAGATAGTCAACTTTAGTTTCTTCTTTTTATTTTGTGTCAAAATCAATTTTGTGTTGTGTGTGGCACAACTAGTGAAAAAAAATTTTGTTTGAAATCAAATATCCAATACTTTGTGGTACTCCTTCGCTCATGCATCCGCAAGCCAGGCGAGCGCCAGCCAATTTTTTTATCACCGGGAACTGACAAGCTGGTATGAGCTGGGAGTTTAGGTGGAACAGGCCTAAGTCCGCCAAAACGAGAGTTCTGACGGAACCTATCAAAAAATGCGATAACTTAACGGATCCTGTCGATTTTTGGGGACGCGTAAAATCGAGAAACGCAACCGTAGATGCTGATCTTTGGGGTCCCGTAAAGTGAGCAAACGCAACTGGATGCACGAATGGGAGCGGACGGTTACAGAAATGCATGGTGGCCGCGGTGCGGGACACAGAGAGCAACGGATCGTGAACGTAACAGAACGAACCAGAACCATCAAACCGAAATCCCTTCACCAATTAATTAATTGGAAGTCCTTACCGGAGCTGGTACAGCTAATCCGTGAAGTCTGAGAACTATATCCAGAGGACATTAGGACACAGCACTGCATTGCCGGAAGACACTCAGAAAATTCATAGAATTTCCTGGAGATCGCGAAATCAACGCCAGAACTATACAGGCGAGAACTTTCTCTATACCGTATAGAAACGCAGCTAGAAAAACTATCAACAGATAGCACGGAAGCGCGAGCCAGTTCGTGACACCTCGGTCGGAACCCCGAGACAGACTGCCTTAAAAATAGCCAAATTCAAGAACTAATCATTCTGATTGGTCGAGATCCTTATAGCCGATAACTCTTCCTTTCCCTCGAGTCGTCCCTTTAAACTAAATCGAGAGCGTTCCTTAGCGAATCGGTACGTAACATTTGGAGATCCTCCACGGCCACTTCCCCAAGGCATCGGACGACAGTTGGGCACCACATCCTTAACTCGGGTCAGGGGGATCCTCCCCTGCCCTTAACCGTATCAAAACTCTATCTCCGCCCGCTCTAAAGCCCTTTACCCATCTCCAGTGGGGCGCCGGGATCTCAACCGGACTTCTGCCGGTCCGTGGAGACGCCTCCGTCGGGTACTCCACTCTTCTCCTCTGCTGGGCAACTCGGTACGTCGAGACTATCTCCCGCGGCAGATTCGAGCACCTGGACCTCAACTCAACAGTACCAAATTTTCCAAGAGCATTGGCGTAACGGTATGAATTAATCCGAGAGCGTAACTTCTCAGGAGGGTGGCGAGACGTTATCTAAATCGTAGCCGTAGTCGCCTCGTGATCGTGAATCGAAAAATCAAGTCGCAGTACATAATATTAAGTATACAGGATTATTGGAGAACATTGCACCAATTTCAGTAAGTCCATCCATTAGGCTTGAATAGTAGAACTACCTTCAGTTTGTATATTACTTATAAAAAGCCTTGTATGAGAAACAGAAAATCGAAGTAGATTATTGAAAGCTGTTGATTCTCTAGAGAAATCTATCAGCTGATGCTTGGAGAATTTATACACATAACCTCAAATTACAGATATCGAGCGAAGGAGATAGTCTATTGTTTCTTGAATACAATACCACAAACTAACTGTGACCCGAGAAAATTTTCCATAGGCCTCCAGTTTTATTAAAATTTACTTTATTCTTCTTGCCCTTCGAATATTTCAATTGGGTAAATATTGCAAATAAATAGATGGATGTTTTCCTGCGCATAATGAAAAATACACAGACAGCAAGATAATAATTTTCAAAGAGAAAGAGAAAGCGAGAGAAAACTTTTGGGTAAAGCTTTTCACTTAATATTTCCCAATATTATAATATAACCAATTTCAAGAAAATCTTATACAACAGAAATCTCAAAGCAGCAATCCAATGGATTCGAGATTTAATATTCCTATGAAAATCATTGATAAGAACAAACAATGTGACTATTAAAGATGATAACATCCTACGATATTTTATGAAGGAACAAGATAGGGAATGATGACTCTTTCGTAAAGCAAGACTTATTAGTCATATTGCGATGAGGTCAGGACGTGTCATATTGGTCTGATAGTCATTCAATTTGGTATTCAATAAATTGCCATATTTTAGTACATAGTAAATCAATGTTTTCTACACCAGTGCGGATTCCAATTACGAACTCATTTTACACAAAATGAAAATTACAGGCGAATGCTTTATGCTGGAGTAATTAGTCGGCTGGATGGTATGGTAGAGGCGAAATGAAAAGAAAGAAGGAATAAAAATGAAAATTCAGAGAGAAAGGTAATAAGGAAAGGTGTAACGAAGAAAAGAGGAAAGATGTTAAAACGAAAGAAATATTATACAGCCTTCAAGATTTTCTTTTAGGAAAGGCAAAATTTGCATAATACAGTGTCGCAGTGTTAGGTGCGAAAAAATTATGGCAAATGAACATTTTCAATTTGCTTATAATAATGACCATTTGTTTTATTACAAATTTTATTTATTCATCGCAATCTTTTTTCTGTCTTTCAGCCCCCAAAGGAAAACCATCCATTATAATGGCGCACAATACCTCGGCCAATTCCATCCTCATCACTTGGGAACCGCCAAGCAAGGATACGATACGCGGTGAATTTCTTGGCTACAGAATTGCTTACAGGCAAAGCGGCAAGCAGAATGAAAC
>JARPRH010000761.1:0-27291 GCA_031763665.1 Calameuta haemorrhoidalis
TAGAACCATGTGCTGACATGATAAATTAACCAAATAAATATACATTAGTAATAAAAGTGTCAATTTTAGAAAAAAAAACTATCTTTTTGATCCAATAACTTAACAGCGACACTTACTCTGTGATTGACGAGTATACTCGTCATCGCACGATTTCGGCGACACTTTTCGGTGCGCGCTCGCAAAAGGGGGCGCCACAGTTAACTGGTTAAATTATTTCATAACGTCATTAAAATAAACTACCAACTATTAATAAATTAATAAAAATCATTGGAAATCAGTCTTAATTAGCAAAATCCGAATCATTTCCTCGTGCTAACTTTAAAACTTTGTACTCAACATCCTAAAATGATCAAAATAAAGTTCTAAAAGGTTATTTCTTCGTCGTCAAGCACAAACAACGTATACTGACATTATCCAAAGGATCATTTAATTACTTTGTTAAAATGTATTAGCAAGAGATTAATTTCCGTGAAACCAGTAAAAATCTTTACTTTCCTCTTGTATATCATCCGTCTTATTTATTTCACTGAAATAACTTTACCGTTTTCATTAAATGATATAACCTTTTATATTCCTCAAATCTTCCACTTTTTATTCATTAAATCATCACAACCGCAACCGCGATCATCATAATCCCAGTCTCTCAAATCAATGTCATGAACTGCGTTCACTCCGAAACAGAAACTTCAGGTCGAACAGGTAGAAGGGCAGAACTCGGCGATTCGCTGTTGAAGACACCGACAGGCAATTAGCACTTCGAAAAAGCGACAACAATGCTACAATCGAAAGTTCGATAAAAACCTGACATGGTTTTTTTAGAAAACGCTGATCGAAGAACAACAAATACTACGAAAAAGTATGTTTTTCGCATTAAAGGTCATTTACCTCAAGTTTTCTCGTATATGCGCAATTCCATAACGCGTTTCACTGCTTTTCACGAAATATTAAACGCACAGTCACGATTTTTCTTTAAAAATTAAAATAAACTGGTGCCCTACGATAACCCCAATCTGTCAAACTGTATGTACATACGTGCCATGAACTTGGACACGAAGCGCCGATGTTGACACTCGTCGACCGACGACACCGACAGCCAATCACGAACCGAATAAAGTGATGACAATGATAATATCGCAATTCGATAAAATGTAACATGACTTTTTCAGGAAGGGAAAAAAAGGGGTATATTATTATAGCGTATATGGTAAGTGACAGTATACTTTTTGGTCGATAATCATCGAGAGCCTTTGTTTATTTTGCCGAGCCCATTGCCACTGTAAAGGTTATGGCGCTGAGAAAGCTTGTGCGCATTACGTACTGGAGCGTTTGCCAGCTTGTTTCTGCGACACTGTGCGTGTATTTATGTCGACAGCTGTCTTCTGACTCGTGCAGAGAGTAGTCAGAAAATACGCAACAGTGTGACATTTCTTGTCTGTTTGATAGAGTAATACCCCTCATTGATTACCGGCACCATCGAAGCTAATAATTTCACGCAGCGATATTACGACATAGCTAAGGTAAACAAATCAACAGTACTAGACGCATTTTATGTTATGTAATGTAAAGTTACGCCTTCCCGAACACCCAGGGGCAACTCGATAAAAAAAGTCTTCGTAATGTGTAATTTCTCAGCTTCTGTTAGCGTGCTTTGCACATTCTATACGTGCATCATCCTACTACTTGTGCAAGCACTAAACGTCAATCTTATTGCGCTTATCCTCCTTCTTGGAGATCCTTTGCGGCGTCGTCGGTCGATGCGACATAACATATTCCTTACAACGTTAAAAGTAAGATATTGGTATAGAATGTTCTTTAAACAATTTATATTGCACTTGTAGTAACTATTTATGAATAGATTAACATGTAAGTTTTGGAAATTTCGTTAGCAAAGCACTGGATATTCACTAATATCTCACCCTACGTATACCTCCTCAAAAATTTTCCAAAAAAACTTTCGTGGTTACTAAATTTTATTTTGTGTTTATCGTATATGCTCTCATGGTGTTATAGGACAAAAACGATTGAAGTTAGTGGCGAAGGATGGTCAAGAAACAGCGGTTAAAAAAAGCTTTTACAAACGACTAAAGAAATATATTGAATCAATCGCTACGACGTGCAAAATGAATCCCCACATAAATACAACATACTGAACTATTGACTGCAACTTGCAATCAGATTACTTCTTGAAATTTACAATATTTACTTAACGATCACGATATTGATAGAAACGTTCTTATTAATAGTACGAGTATTATAGTAATTTCAATAGAAATGAAAGTGGCAACGAAATATCGGGTTCCTTGAGCACTCGCGAAGGTAGTGCTTGTAGAGATAATGTAGGTAACATAAGCATTACTTTTACTGCATCGGAAATTAAAAACGGATGTACTATGACGTTGAAATATTCCGCCACGAAGTCCCGGCAATAACAGTTAGCGTGTTTCAATCACGGAACACAGTACCGCCTCTCGGGAAAGTTTCAAAAAGTCCCGGCCAAGAACTCCAGAGTCCAAGATTGCATTTTAGTAACTTTAGACTAACTACTTTTGTTCCATATAATTGTGTCATGCGGCATGTATTCAGCTACCACTATCTTCGCGCTGAAGGAACATCGAGGAGCAACACCGTCGGCCGAACACCAGCCTTAGTCTAGATAGAAGGAAGCCGCAACCAGTCCCGCGAGGGAACATGGAGGTCCACCACAAAATCAGACGCCTCCACTTACAGCCGACGATTCCCGAACTGACAATGAATAGGAGGTCGGCTCAGTAGTAAAAGACATCGTCATGGACCATCACGACTCTAAAGCACCGCCGGCACCGACGTCCCGCGTAGGGAACGTCGACAGAACCGAGGAGAATAACGAGCTCTGAAAGCTACTCTGGCGTGAGGAGTCATGACCCTCCGCCATCTAGTCGTTCCCACGGACGTCCGGGCTAGGATCACCCACGGACAACAGATTCCGGCAACCCCAGCTACGGCAACGAGTTATGACAACGCAAAGTACACTCAGTCCCGGGAACAGGATCCGCCTCGTAGGCTAGTTTTAACGATTTACCATACAAGGTGGACCGCCGCCCGCGTGTATATTCTCATCCCTTTCAGCACCTGAATACTTTTGTATATAACCTTTACACGCGCGTTCCGTTGTTCACGCTAAATTGTTTGTGGAGTGGACATTATATCACGTGATATTCATCTCTTTTGTTCTCCACATTATTAATCTATTTTTTTTATTTGTTGAATTTTACTGACCCCTCCCCCCCCCCCCCCCCCCTTCCCCTAAAGGGCAGATTTATTAATTTATTACTGTTAAATTTTGAAGTTCTCTATCTTTTTTTTTTAGTACCTTCTGTACGTTCCCTGCCCCTCTACTTTTCTGTCCCGATCTGGTTAGCCCGACCTCTCTTTCTTTTCCCTCCAGGAATTCTTTGACTTTCCCGTGGTACAACGGTATACCTGGCGCGCAATAAAATTTAATAAAGCATTTCATTCTTAATTAAATTTGAATTTATGAACTGGACTTTAATTCTCACAATATTCATAACTGATTGCACTTGAGTAACTACGTACGATTATTTAGTTCTTTCAACAAATACAGTGTATTCGAATTCGAGAATTATTTGAAAGATCTAAAGGGAATGCTTCGTAAGAATTTTCAATCTCTACAACAATTTGTACGACGAGGTTTAGAAAATCGTAAAACCTTAGAGTCCAATTCTTCACATGCTGAAATACGTGGCCAAAGCTTCTGAAGCAATATGATTAAGTTCCTCTAACGAATGGTTGCACAACCTCTCAGTGCAAATAAGCGCAAAATCGCAATCGCTGTCTCAATTTCACAAAAATTGCAGACAGGTTTTTGAAATTGAAAGGCGATACTATAATAGAGCTAAGGAATATTGCCATTCACGAAAATTTGAAGATTTTGTTAGGTTACAGGTACAAAAGAAAAGACGATTTCTTTTTATAAATGTGTGCATCGAGCCTGTTTTAAATACAATGATAAACGTGACTGTGAATTAAGAATGTTGAGCTTTGATAATATCAGTAAAAGTCAGTAGTGTTGCCGTATAAGGGACGCTACGTTTCAGTGCGACTGTGGAATTTCTAATGCTCTTGAATGAATCAACAGTTTGGTTTGCTGATATAATTCGTTTAAAAATTCTAATTCACACATGTTAATGTAATTTATGCATCTATTGTTATATCTTAATGGTATGAGATGTGGATTACATCATAGTGTAATACTGTTTAGTTTACCGAGTGCCGCTTAGTTTATCAAGTATTACAACATATGTGAAAACGAAGAAAATCAGAGGCGGACACCTACCAAAGGTTGCTTGTAAGTCTAACTTACAATGTTATTGTTCGTATAGTAATTTTCTAATCATGTCGCTAACTACTTACAACAAACAGAGAAAACGCCGTGCATTAAAAAGATAACGGGCAGCATTCAATGAAAAAATTAATCTGTTCAACAATTTATATTGCCATTTCAGTTTATAGATGGGTTTTCTCAGATTACGTGGCATCGAAAAATTAAATTATTTATATTAAATAAATATGTAGATGAATATAAGATAATCAATAATTTTTGTATTTACTTCATAGTAAAAGTTTTGTTTTCTATTCTAAAAGAAAAAAAAATGGAAATTCGACGAAACTACTATCAATATTTTTTATCCGAAATAAGATCACAATGAAGTTCACATTCCTCATTTCGTGCATCGTAACAATCGCAGGTTTGAATTCCTTTCCAGGTAACACCAAATAGATCTTTAAGACCGCAACCCATTATTCCAAATTTTGTTTTAATTACACTTCTATGCCATTATGTCAATTGCGCGTTTGATGTATTTTTGTGAATAGTGACGCTCTAATCATGTTCATGTATCTAAGGCTCCCAGAAAAAAATTTCTTGCCGATTTTTGGCTAAAAATAGTCAGATTACAGTTGGCGGAGTAATGACAGAAAGATAACGGGCGAATTTCTGCCACTCTTGAACGATCTTTCTGCTAGTCTTCACTTGAAAATTCTGCCAGAATGTTTGTCACAAGCATAGTTTCATTATTCATAAATATGTTCATCGACAGATGCCTCTTCAAAGTAAAATTAAGCATTTAATATCAAATTTGTACTCACTGTTGTTTCTATCTCTGTACAGGGGTAATGCGCTCTTGAGCAGACAGGCAATCAACATCCAAATGATAAACCAAAATCTTTCCATTTCGTCCTGAAGCATAGAAACAAACGAAAAAGGTAATCACTTTGATGCAATATAGTATTCTTGTTTCCCATGTAAAAAAGGTTAATTAGATAAATTATTTTACGAAGAGAACACTACTGATTACACAAACCATATTACTGAATTGCAGTATATAATTGCCTACTATGTCATATTAACTTATATGGTTAATAAGTCTAGAAAATATTTGACAATAAGGAAGAAAAGGATGGACAGATAGACATGCGTGAAAAAGATCCGAGAGTCAGATTACTTAATGCATAAGATATATTACTTGCTGTTCATGAACGATGTCAGCCCAATGAGTTTGAAGAAACATTAACTGTTGTAAGACTTGAAAAATAAGGAACGTGAAAGTGTTCGTCTCATTGAATAGCTTCTTTCTTATCTGATACAAAACTTTTGCATTATAAGAACTGAACAGGAGGACTTTTACGAAATTTGCAAAACAGATACCGCATAAACACAAGTTTAAATAATATTATGGCAATAGAAAAAAACATTGCATAGGACTATTAAGTATTTTATTCTTGTAAATTAATGTTCTTAGCAGTTTATCGGTTTAAATCCATACATGAATCCGTGTATAATATAATGAGTCCAATTACAGGGTGTTTGAATTTTCATTAAAATTAAATTTAAATCCTTACTAATTCACAGGACAATTCGTTCGTAATGTTCAGGTATTCCACGCGTTTCTACAATGAGCCTGATCCGTGAATTCCATTCTTCTTTGAAATTATAATGGATGTACACCACTTATTCGAATTACGTGCTTTGATATATACATATTTACAACAACCCATTCTTATATTTCTAGTAAGAATCAATACTTTCTATTATTTATTTTATTATACATACATTTTCTTATCGAAGTAAAATTATTAATAGTGATATCACGTAAAGTGTAATTCAAATATTGCCACGTTTATCCCATATTAATGTGAAATATAATTTCAGATAATTATTGGTTAAAATAGATAAGTCGATATTTGAACAAATTCCTGATAAGTTTTACTCTTACTCTTACTAATGTAAAATATTTCTACTACTTTACGCATTAACATAAGATATGCCCCAATAATTCTCGGGATTAAAATTCGGACAAATTTGTAGCAGAAATCTGGAGGATACGAACAGAATGGCGGAAAAATTACGGATTTTGGGCAAATCAACTTTTAGACAGATTTTACGCCGATGAATCAAGGTATACAATAAATGACACATTTTAGAATGTTTGGATGTAGTATACGAGATAGCATGTTTTTGGAAGATTGCCGTAGGAAAAAACCCTATTTTTAAACATTTGTTAAGTCAATTTCAAATTTGAAGAATACATGAGACGAGGTTATGCAATTATTAAGCCTGAATGAGTTAAAAATTATACTATTACAAAGAGGATTAATTGTTAAACTTTGATGTGAAATTTAGTTAAAAATTTCCATGTATTTAGTATTCGTGCAACGCAATTTAGCGTATCAATAAAAATTATGAAAAATACTTTAACAAATAAATAAAATCATATGGACTCAAAAAGTTGCATAAAATTAATAAAAATAATTTAATTACTAAAAACTAATTTACTTTGCACATAATTATGAACCCTCAGACTGCGTAATCGGAATTCACGCACACCTCTGTATTGCGCGTTTGTATTGTATCATTATATTTATGCCAGACACTGCCTAAATATATTATATACATATAGTCATTAGTCTAGAATAACCGCACGTAAAAAAAAACGTCTAGAGCAGCATAAGGGTTAATCAATTATGCTTAACTACGTCATGTTGTGTAATATAATTATAATGCAAATAGTATCAACTTGAGCTAATCACAAATATATTATGTAGAAAATCACATATCAAATAAATTTACAAAATAGATCTTCTAGAGAATCAAAATCAAATGCTTACCTAGCAAACACAAGATCAAGGCCATGCACATTCACGTTATACGCATTCATCCACATATTATATATTGTGACGTTATTTGACGTGACAAGTCTGGAATTGATTAGCTTTCGTGTTTATTATGCGGGACGTATTGCCGTTCCTTAACATCGCGTTACGCAAATTACCGGCCAAGAATTTTAGGGTCATAATTTTCGGTATTATCGAACATTAGGCTAATTTCTATTGTACAAAAATTGCATGGGTTAAGAATTCGGCTACAACATCTAAAATCTTGACGTCGCTGGAGGAGGATCTCCACGAGGCTGCATCTGGGATAGTGGAGGATGACTCAAAATTACTAGATGCCTCGAATTGAGTAGGGGGTCGATATCGAGAAAGGCACCGCCATGCACCATCTCATTCTTCACGTTAGCGCAGATGCCGATGTCCTGAAAGGGGAGCATCAGCGGTATCAAAGTGGATGGGGAACACGAGCTATGCCGGCACGAGACCTCGTGAACCTCCGCCGCCTAGCCGTCTCGACCTGGTCCGGACGAAGATCATCACCAGAGCAACCTGGACACCTCGAAGCTACAGCAGCGAGCTTGTTATAGTTTTAAAGATCCCGGATCGACCACGAACGGCATTTGCCTATTTAAGTTTTGACCATCTTTCCGGATATCGCATATTGTCGATAACAGAAAGGCTCCGGCAATTAATTATAGAGTTTATCCTGTCCTTCTCGTGAGGGGTGATATATCGCTTTGAAATTAATTCCTTAATTAATTTGAAAGTTTTTATTTTGAGTCCAGTGGTATGCTTCCATATTTGCGCGTAGCAATACTAGTGAAGTAATTCTTCCACGACGATGATTGTGGCCGAAAAGGGCGCTACTGTATACTTTAGGACCACGCCGCTAGTGATCTCGCTAGTGTGGCGCCATTCGTTTCTAGTCAGCCGTCTTGGCCGTTTTCGCTACGTAATTATCTCGGACGTGGTATCGAAATGTGATGGTTAGATAAGCCCTCTTGTCAAACGAATAAAATCTTTTCTGTTTTAGTTTCCGCGCATTGGCACGTTCAGATCTATTCCATTTCTCTCCCCCCGATTTCGGCCTAGGAGATGTTTGCGTTTTACCAGCCAGGAAAGATTCCGTGCCTGCCGTTAATAATATCTGGATTTCCGAAATGTATTATTGAATCCGTGTTACACGCGTCTCGTGAGTTCGCATATTATCTTTCCGTTAGCTTAATTGTAAGTCCTATATTTTCTGTTTTCGCATTTTTCGTATCTTTTGCAGTTACTATCTTTTCTCTTACCAACGTTATTCCCATAGAGACCTTGGACCTTTTGTATCACGTGTCCCGGAGTGGACCTTGTCTTGCGTGATATTTATAATGATTCTCGAAATTGTTATTTGTTAATTTGTTTTAATTAAACTACCAGTATTAAACGGTCAATTTGTTATGTTTTCTGTTACTAAATTTCATGGGTTCTTAATCTGATTTTTCTCAAGCTCTTTTCTTCTATATTTTCCTTAATTAACAGCTACGGTGCCTTTGGCGCCCATGCGGCATTTTGCTAAGTCTAGTTCATTTCGTATTACGTTGTCTCGGGAAATTCGGAAAGAGTATCTGGTCATTTGTAGACAAAAGATCGTGCCGTAGTTTAGAGTACCATTCTACCTTATCTTGATTTTTTATTTAGATTTTTCGTTACAATACAGGGTGTCCCATGGAATGTTGCAATAAATAAACGACTCTTATTTTTTAATGGATGCATGGAATGGGATAAGTAATACTACATATTTTAGAGCAAATTTCGTACTTTTATTCACATATAAATTGATTCTCAAAAAAAATTTGCGGAAATTGTACAAAACATGCTCTAACATGCCCGTTCTTATACGATTAACCACTTTTTTATTACTGTGATCAGTTCCTCATTTGATTTGGGATTTCCGGCATAGCAGCAGTCTGTGTAACCCCACAAGAAAAAATCGCACGGATTTAAATCTGGCATATAGGGAGGCCAATTCATTGCCCCGTGAGCAAATTTCGAATATTTCAAACCAATCACACGATTTTCGTTTATTTTATGAATTGCCTCGAATACTTCCTCTGTGCGGTGTGGTGTTGCACCGTCCTCCATGAAATGGAAATTTTTCATTAGGTCTCTTCTGTTTGCGTGAGGAATAGTATATTAAACTACAAGGGCAGAAAACTGAGTTTTCGGCACTGCTCGATCAACTGCTTTTTATCAAGCAGTTCCGGGTGCTCAGTTTACTGCCCGTGTGGTGTATACTACTTTTCTTGATCCCCAGTCGAAAGTACATGATGGACATATCGATTTCAGTGCAGAAAGCTTTGGATTCTTGCTGTGTAGCTATTGGAGACACCTATGGGAGAATCCAAGATCATGTACTTTCGGCTGGGGATCAAGAAAATAATTTTGCCTCCAACATTTGCTTGTAACTTTCTCCCGTGGCAGTAGAATCCAAGACATGCAGAGAAATTCCCTATACTGAAACTGATGCCCATACTGTAACTTCCTCTGGGTGGAGAGGCTTCGCAATGGTCACATTAGGATTTTCTTTTTCCCAGAAACGATAATTCAGTTTATTTGCATATCCGTTCAACCAGAAATGTGCGTCGTCTAAGAAAGTAATTGCATTCGCATTCAATTTTTCGTTCTCGAACATCTGTGTAATATTTTCACACAATTCCACCCGTTTGGCCGTAGCATTTTGCGTTAATAACTGATGTGTCGTTATTTTGAACGGATGCATCTCCAAAAAAATTTTGAGGATCCTTTGTATGTGATCCTCTGTAAATTCAACGTTTGGGCAGCATTTCGAACGGATTCATTGGGATGGTCGACAAAATACTTAATACTCATGGTTTCCGCATGGAAGCCGTGTCTGTGTTCAGCTTTATGGCCGACGTTTTGCAAACGTTTCAGTCTGCATCATCAGGGCTAGGAGGTTCCGATACTGAAACTTTTAATTGATTAGCTGATTAAATAAACAACTTACAAGGAACATCACTTTCGTGTCCCCCTCCGATTTTGATGAAAGTCAACTATGTTGTAGCGCTTGAAAAACTAAGAGACACGTATTTTTTGTTATCAGCGGAAAAACGGTTTTAGGGGGTGAAATAAACCCCCTAAAGTTTGGCATGTCGAGGGGTGATAATGCAGTTTCACCTAGAAGGGGTGGACCGATTTCAATGAAACAAAAACTAAAATGTTTCTCATCACGAGTAGTGAAAAGCACACCTAGCCATTAAAAAGAAATTTTCACATATAGATTAATAAAAACCGGTACTACGGTGTAGTGGCTAGCATACTTGCCTCTAGACTGAAGCCTGGAGAGTGGAGGGACAATTAAATTAATTGATATTCAAATACTGATTTTAAGGGGGTAAACGACATGCTCGAGTGTGTCTTTAAATTTATTAGAAAATTGAATATCAGTTAATTTAATTGTCCCCCCACTCTCCAGGCTTCCGTCTAGCAGCATGTACGCTAACCACTACATCATTGTACCAGTTTTTATTAATTTATATGTGAAAATTTCCCAAGTAAATTGTAATCTCTTTTGGAGATTGTTCAGGTTAGATTGTTCAGGCTCGTGAGAGTCCTAACCTGAACAATCTCCAAAAGAGATTACAATTGGGGCCGCGTTGACGACACTTTCCATCAAAATATACATTAATTAATTATCGGCCGACACTTCTAATAATGTCATATGAGAAAATTTCTTTTTAACGTCTAGATGTACTTTTCATTACTCGTGATGAGAAACATTTTAGTTTTTATTTCATTGAAATCGGTCGATCGAACTTTGGGGACACATTTCACCCCCTGAAACCATTTTCCACCGATAAAAATAAATGCGTGTCTCTTAGTTTTTCAAGCGCTACAACATAGTTGAGTTTCATCAAAATCGGAGGGGGACACGAAAGTGATGTTCCTTGTTAGATCGGCTGAAGCACTGATCCGCATGAGCAATCAGGTATATTAAGACTTCCCAACAACAGGAAGTTTCAGTATCGGAGCCTCCTAGCCCTGATGATACAGACTGAAACGTTTGCGAAACGTCGGCATGAAGCTGAGCACAGACGCGGCTTCCATCCGGAAACCATGAGTATTAATGATAATATTGGCCACGAAAGCCTAAAATCTCAGACAAAATACTTATCAACATCCTCTAACGTATCTTCCGTCATTACTGAATAGGAAGCGCTCGTATTATCATGTCTCCGGTCCTGGAGCGTGCCGTGTTGCAGAAGATTGTCGATCACTCTGAAAAATGTTTACCTTCAATTATTTGTAAAATCCGCATGAAAATGCACATGCTAGAGCATATGGATATAATCAAATACAAGTATCTTACCTCTTGAGAGCGTTTTCACTATGTATTTCAAACTTGTTTCGAAATCCTCTAAAAGCTTAACAGCGTACTTTTCTTCTAGAAAAGTAGCATTCAATAAGAAGCACTTTTTTCCGTTGTAGGATCCGCACCGAGGTTAGAAAGAGGGGAAAGATTCGTTTACTTATTGCAAAATTCCATAAGTCATCCATGTATTTTCACATTATTAATATAATTTGAAATATTAAATAATTACACGAAATCACAATTTTACAATGGAATTCGATCCATCCGTGTATCAACATCTCAGGATCTGGAAAAGACAAAATCGAATATTAGTTCAATGATAGATGAATAAATATTACTAAATTTATAATAGTTTATGTAGGTTGGGGGAAGTTGAAAATATATTTAATAAGAAGCAGGACTCTTCAGGAATTGCTCAAAAAAAATAATGGAGCTTTCAGCTGGAGTGTCAGGATATATCCAGCTTCACGGGATGTTGAGTTTCAAATTGAAGACTGAGAATGTTGAGTTTATTCAAGTTCATTTCTCTTGAAGTGCGGTGAAGGATATTTCGTGGACAAGGCTTACTTCATGCAATTTTGATTATTATCTGGAGGGGTAAAAGGATAGTTAGAACGTTGTCGTAAGTCGAGAGAAAATGAAAATGCATTCTAGGGGAAGCAGGTCTCACCAGAAAAGAATAATACGAAACTGCCGAGCATCTCACTTGCATTCTTTCCTGCTTGCTTGTATTATACAAGTGGCCTGACCCTTTATTCTTCAGTGAAACGCATGTTTCATTTTGGAATTATTCTCACAATAGCGCGACAAGAACACTAATTAAACAACAATAAGAAGAAAGAATATGATGATAATCACTGGCTTTAATATTGAACATTTATTCGGGATGCAGCATCATGGAAGTAGGTGGAAGGGACACGGTCGCCACTATTTGGATTTGTTAAGGGATTTATGAGATAGCCAATTTTTGCTAAGTACCGCGAGAGTGGTCTTACTTACAATTAGAGAAAATCTTTGGTGTAAAGATAGCCGAGCAGGAGTGATGCGGACACACGGATGCGTAGGGTGGTTAGCGACGTCAGAGCGCACACTCCCTATGAAGAAGAAGCTCCTCTCCAAAGAGACCTGTTAGGATCGCAAAGCGCGCCGCGAGGGGATTCACGGATCGGTAGGCACACTGAAATAGAGACAGGTCTTGGGCAGACTAGCCACTACGACTTGGAATACCCATATAAGGTTGTACAATCTGTCCAAGGACGGTCCAGCACTGGCATTTGGTCTTACGACGCTGCACGTCAGTGCTGGCGCAACACTGGAATTTGGTTTGGATCGTCACCTGAGTTCCACGATTGATTCATAACGTCGGTTATGATGCTGGCGCCTAATGTTGGACCAATGCTAATTTTCTTACAGTGCCAATATAGGTTTTGACACTGGACATATGTTGACATGCAATGCTCAGTTAATGCTGTCTATATAATACATATATATATTTTCTATATTCTATACATATACTATACTATACATATTCTATAATATATGTTGCTTTTTCTTAAGCAGTGCCGGTGAAAATATTTTGTTCAGCGTTAGATCCTGACCAATGTTCATCAAAACAAAGGAGAGACAACGTAATTCCAGGCTGTTATTTTTTATTATTACCATAGCTAATTAAAGAAACTATAGGGCTAATAATGTTTTGTATGAAAATAAAGATGTATTAATTACATAGAAGTCTTAATTTCTTGTACATTTATTATTTCTGATTCTGTGTTACGTGCACGCCGTACGCCCTATCGATCCTCTGCACCTCCAAGCCAACGGCTCAATCTTGATATAATGTGTAGTGGTTGCGTAGTATTAATATAATGTTCCTCAAGAACATCTGAAACAAATGGAAACTTTGTCCTGCATCCAGTTGGTTTAATATAACAATTCATTAATAGAATATTTGTGAACGAGTACCTTTCATGCACGCAAATACATTCTTCGCACTGAAGCTCAGTTTTCCTTCACCTTTCACCTTTCGTCCGCATCTGATTTCGTCATGACTGCATTTAACAATTTGCCAATATCATTCGTCCACGAACTTGATCCAGCAATCAAATCTGCGAATAGTGATTTTTGCAGAACATGATTGGAAACATGTGCTTAACACGTTAAGCGCCACGCCGCTCCCTACTGACCGGAGCTGGACTTTCCGTTCACTGTGGCGTGAACGGAGAGGCACGTAAAATCGGCGTGGCGCTTAACGCGTTAATAACGGATTAAAAGATTAAGTTGTTGAAATAGCGTATCAAGAATAAAGTTATAGTCAAAAATTGTTCTTGTAAAGGGTAAAATGATTACATAACTATAAAAATAGTATCTCAACATTTCTATCATCGTAATACTCATTTTGTTCCCACATCTTTCCTAAAAACTAAAAATTGTAAATATGAAATGTTAACTTGCAGGTCATTGGTTCTTCTCTTTATCGTTAGATATTTCAGTTTCGAAGGCTAAATAATCATCGAGGATGTTTATCGACAAAGATATACCTAATTTATTTCCCACACTAAAGATATTATTGTATTTTTGACTTCATTCATTTTTTTGTCCAGATCATAGACAATACTTTGCTTAAAAGAGCTAATTTTAATGGCAAGTGTTTTTATCTAAATCTACCATTTTTCTATCGATATAGCTTTGCCAGTTATCTGGAAATATGTAGTGATCATATAAATAATTGTCAGATAACACGAGTGTTAGAATAACTTTTTTACGTCGTACATTGACTACGTTATCAGAGACATCAAACTCATTATCAGTGGTCATTCGGCGCAAGTCAGGCTGCTCGCGTTGATTGTTCGAAGGAGGGACATTTTTTTGTAAGATCGATTGAAATGATTACATTGAATGAAATTGAAGTAATATTGTATTAAAAAATAAAATTTGTGTCCAATTATTCAGTTTACTTTACCATTAATTTCATTTTTTTTTCAGCTTCACTCACCACGTACAGCCTCGGCCTTTTGTTATGACTTATGACGATTTACCGTAATGTTATTTATAAAGGTAAAACAAAAATAAACTGTGCACTGCTTTTTATTCAATTCGGGACTTAAATGATACTATGTTATCATCCTTTATAACAACGGTTATAACAGAAATGAATAGAATTAGACAAGAAGTAATATATTATTATAATAGCTGTTTCTTCAGAAAATTCAATCTTATTTATAAACTGTTTTTTGAGATACGCTTTTCTCGCGGCTTTAGACAACATAGTCGGCAAAGTCTCCGTGAGATTGATTGCCTTGTGCATAATTACCTATATGTATAATTAGACGACAAACACTTCTTTTGCTGCTGCATACATTTTCTCATTAGTAGAAATAGTAGTAGCACTTTTTTTATAATTTTGAATTCGTATGTGGTCCATTCGGACTCAGAATCTTTTAATTCCTACAGCCATTGATAAAGTTTTGAATAATCCTTTGGTTCGGGATATACAGGGTGTCCCATTTGAAACAGTACGGTTGAATATCTGTTTAAGGAAGAGCGAGATAGCAAAATGTGTCAGACGAAAATTGTAGGGTACGGAGGGGGAAACTCAGTGCAAATAGAATTTATGCTCCTACTATTTATGCTTCTGTGTTGCAAGCGTAAAGCCAGTTTCTTTAAATGGCAACAACATTTTTTAACTCCTACATGTTTTGTGTCTCATCGAGAAAATTCAACCATACTCTATTTCATGATTTTTATCATCAATTTTTTATGAAATATCATACAGAAATGGAACAAAATGTAGTTATCCTTATTGAAGCTTTTCTACATATTCTATTTCACATGTTGCACGTGTGTGATTGTGTAGTTGCAGGACACACTTATTACAGGAGATGTTCGATATTGCCACCATAGTCAGCAAGATACAGCTCCAGCCGACGTCAAAAGTTTCCAATAACAGACCGAAGAACTAAAGGTGAAATATTTGCAATCGCATCTCTGATGCGATTTTGTTTCATTTTCGTGTGATATTTCATAGAAAATCGATGAAAAAAGTCATGAAATAGGGTATCGTTGAATTCGTCTCGATGAGACGCACAACATGTGGGGGTTCAAAAATGTTGTTGCCGTTTAAAAAAACTGGCTTTATGCTTGTAACATAGAAGCATAAATAGTAAGAGCATAAATTCTATTTGCACTGGCTTTCCCCCTTCGTACCCTACAACTTTCGTGTGACACATTTTGCTATCTCGCTTTTCCTTAAACAGATATTCAACCGTACTGTTTCAATCAGGACACCCTGTATATACAATATTATTTCTCATTGTGATAGGAAGTCCATTTTCGGGGAATTAAATTCACTAATTTCTTCTTGCCCACATTTTCATTTAACACTACTACGAG
This sequence comes from Calameuta haemorrhoidalis, assembly GCA_031763665.1. NCBI lineage: Eukaryota > Metazoa > Arthropoda > Insecta > Hymenoptera > Cephidae > Calameuta > Calameuta haemorrhoidalis. The sequence goes on from JARPRH010000761.1 coordinate 15,932, forward strand.
ATATGTCGTATCATGTTTTAAGTCGCTCTTCATAACTCTAAATACGTAAAAAGATCTAAATGAACTAAAACATCATTTTTTTATACAGCACGCACATCATAAATCCTTCAACGAAGTCTTTTAAAAAAATAATATTCCTCATGTAATGATTGTCAAAAGCCTAGCATAAACACTCACTTTTATAAAAATTATAATTACACTTTTTATTTTATTTTTTACACGTTGTACGCAGTTCTCTAATTCCGAATCCTGAATACGTGCTGCGATGTTGACTGTTCATTGTGCCGATCACCACTAGTAGCAGAGCAGTTTTGGCGGCGGAGAAGGGGAGGGGTTTCAGCGTACAGCCTGAGCTCGAACGAAGGCTTCCAAGTTTGTACAAGAAGCAGGAAGTGAACATAAACAAAAGATGATTGCCTAACCATAGAGGTTGTCGTTACACGTAGCGTTAAAAGAAACTTTCCAATAAAGTCTAAAATATCCACAAACCGCATTATATTCCACCTGTAATATATTCACTTTCAAAAATATTTTACTTTGCCATCACTTTTAGTTGATGAATAATAATTCTGATTATAGGGAACATTGTTTAAATGTGCAGTAGGGATACTGCATACTTCTTATTTTTCGCAGTTAGTAAAACAACTTTTCCTTTCGTTTCATCAGCGCATTCTAGACACAATGTTCGTTGAAATTCTTCGAATCGTACCACACCAATTGTTCAGAGGAAAGTGGATTCTTGAAATCACTACTAGTATCCTCTTTTACGATTCAATGACCAGCACATTCAGGATTAACAGTCATATTCTCTTCTACTAAGATTTTCGAGATTCGAAAAATCTTTGAATATGACAGGATTGTTTGGATGCATCGAATTAAGTGATGCATCTTTGACCCTTACTCGACTACTGGTCATAAATTTTCGTTGTTGCACATATTCAAATTTACCATTATTTTTCAGATGCAGATTTTGGTTTTGAATCACGACTATACATAGCTACATAATTCATAATTTTGTCATACAGTGAACAAATTCTTTTGGCCAACCCTTCCTAAATTTCTAAATAAAGATACTCGCCCATAGTATCCCGATTGCTCAATGTAGATTGCACATTTCTCAAGTGAACTGTTGCTGGGGGTGATACAAGCTCTTCTGGATACTGTTTGATTACGGTGAAGATCTGTACAAATTTGTGAAGTTGCCCACGAATTTCCGACCATGTTTCTGGGGTTCAATTAATTGTGTTGATTCAGTAAAGGGTCGATGAACTTTCTCAATGTCGATAAGGCTGCACCAGTTAAAGTTTGGGTGATCGAAAAATATTTGTGTCTAAGACGAGCAGGAGTATGAGACGAAAGCACTAACTCTTCTTTTTTATTCTCCGGCTCTTTTCCAATTATTGATGTGAAACATCTAATGGCGCGTTCCGCAGGGGACAGAATGTAAGACGCCATATTTTCAGGCTAGCATTGAAATATAGGTATGGAATGCGTACGCTGTAATCCTGCGGTAACCAGGGTTGCCTCGCTGTCACAAAATTATTTAACAATTGATATTTCACATCTACCAGGTGTCCCGCGATGGCTCACTTTTTGTATCATATCCGCATCCAATGGAATATCTCCATCCTGCGGTTTCATTTGTTCCGTTGTTACACGTTGAGAGGAAACTACCGTTGCAGCTATATCTGCCATGAGAACAAAGAAGGAAATAGCCTTATGATTTTTTGACATATTTAATATACTTACGTGGTTTTTATCTCTCAAGTAAAATCATTTCAAAATAAGTAGACAGTAGACTTATATCTCGTACAAGTTCGACCGTGAGCAAATCTGCACCAGACTTATATCACGTATAAGTTCGACCGCTCCTACGCGTACTTGTTATGTCACACAAGTCTTACCATTTATTTGAACAGAAATGAATAGTTTAATGGACTGCTAAGGAATTTATCGTTCTAAGCAAAATGATCAATTGGTACATCCACAACTTCTACGGAAGCAGTTACACTATCGTTGTCATTAGCCATATTGGCATCGTTGCCTTGTATCACAGGTTTTTGAGGTTGGATTGGCACAGCAAACCGTTCTCATAAACCTTATAAATCTTTTAATCGTTTAAAAATTCTGTATTTTCTAGATATTTTCTTCTTAGACTTACCCGTTATTACGCTATTAAAATATCTAAAATAAAACTTTGAATAAAACTTCACGCGTGGTTTTCTCGACACGAAGAAATCCTATGATGAGAACCAAGCGAAGGCGTCACCTCTATATGAGGGCGCCACTACTGCGTGAGAGCGCGAAATCGCTCAAATTTGAACTCTAAATTTGTGGTATAAACAGATCAAAGTAGTGGTACTACAATTGTAATCTGGAGGGCAAAACACGATGTATAATTGATGGATAGATATTTGATGATCCTTTCATTAATATATTTCTTAGTGACAAGGTCTTTAATTAGTCTGTTGTTGAAATCTTGTATTGATGAAGTAAGATCCTTCTTAACCTCAATGTATAATATATGTCACTAACAATAAATTGAACATCTCGTCAAACATGCTGTTCCATTTTTTGTCTCGTGGACCTCTAGAATATGAATTAAAAACACAAAAAAGGTTTATAAAATGTGAATAGAGCATTCGACCCATTATAATAATAAGAATACATACATTCGCGAATACATGTAGTTCTGTGTGCAGCTCATTGACTATTAAATACTCTTTATTAATTTCATCATTCGACATGCAGATTTTGACAAGATATCTTTTCTGTTTAACCCTTTTAGCGACGATATATCGTCGTTCGGTGCACTCACCAAAAATACCAACGACGATATATCGTTGCGCCTCCGTTGGAGCCTTATTATACTCATCACAAGAGATCTGTGTTTAAGTATAACTTCATAAAATGTTAAAATGGTTCATATTCGATGCAACACAACTGAAAAAATGTTTATTAGATCAACTTTTTGTTATATCCTATGGGTATTAGATCCACTTGGGTATTAGATTTATCTGACGCTTGCCGTGCATCATAGCGTTATCCTTTCGTTTTGATATCCGAGACCAGCTGTTTCATTGCAAATGATTGCAAAATGCAATGTCTATACACTATACTACCAGATATACTATATAAAGCGATGACCAAACGATGATTTTTTCTATATGCAATTACGTTTTGAAAAAGAGAAATTACTTTGTACGATTTTCATGATGTCTTATATTTTTTATTCTTATGATTTTTAACAAATATCGAAACTCCATTGGTATCGATTTATTCTCCATCCATTTCGCAATATGCTGCTTTTTGAATTTTGTAAATATCACGCTTACTTTGGTTTTTACGAGCATTTTCGCAAACCTCTACAAATTCGTCGATTCGGCCCCGTATTCTTCGCCTAGGTACGCTCTTTTCGCTCGGTGTTAAAAGGGTTAAAATCTGTCTCCCGTGACATGGCATTTTGGGATGCACGTCACAAAACGTTGAATTCTGCCATTTTTTTTGCTGCCACATCGTGAAGCCCTATGCGTTCGGAAGAGATTTTGTGGCGTTAGACTGTGTCTTATTGTTAAATTTATACTTATTTCCTTCGTGGCAACGGTTTTTTGTATTTGGCCATTTTTAAGCGGATCCGAAAGGATCCTGTCAAAATTTGAATACTATGGGCCCCGAGAGTACCAATTATAGGCCTGGCGGAGTGCGCTGGCGAGGTGACGCGACAGCCAGACCGGAGTAGACCGTTTTTTCGGGAGAGTAGAGGTAGATGAAATTCCAGCCTCCTGAAAATGGAACTAAAGTCAGCGCAACAGCAAAATGTGTCAAAATCTACTTTATCATGATCGAAGAAAACAAATGAAGATCGGGAGTGCTCCAGCGAAGCCGATGTGTCCGCCAATCTGATTGGCCTAAGAGATGTATTACATCGTGCCTCTCGGGAAGGTTCCAGATTTTCGAAATTCGTAGCATCACTCACGGTGTGGCCAAGCTTAGGGACGAACGTGTATTAGCACACATCCAGTCTTCACTCATTCGTCATAAATACTTAAACGCAATGATGATATGCACCCTGTTTCCTTCTCTCGCGGCTAGAGTTCGTCTGAAGCCGATACTCGAAGCACCTTTCAAAGATTATCGTATTATTTTGATCTGCCAGCAACGTCGTCGTTAACGCGGAGGATTCGTATAGATCACTATGAAAAATTTGAGTATATGATTACGTGATTATTATAAAAGCCCTATCGCCTGGTATCATATCAAACAAAAAAGTAATGTGCACAATTACAATTTGTATGTTCCAGCGTAAGATAAATATTTTGGAGGTACGTTTACCTTTTGTATTGTGGGAAACGTCCAACATGTTCGGTAGCCAGTAGCGAAAGGGACTAGTCACAACATCGGTGTGCAAATGGTACATTAGATATCCGCTATGGGGGCACTCGTGTACTTCAGAGCTGATTCGAGCGGGTAAGTTAAATATTTATATTGAATTAATGGTACCAGGTTACAGTTGTATTTGGCCAGATGTCCTTAATTTTCCTAGAATTTATTGTTAGTAAGTTAATCTATGTATTAAAATATTTGTATTTGTAGAAAGCTTGAGATCTAAGGCATTTACTGCTAAAAGATAAATATCAGTTATCATATAATTATTGAGAAATGAATGATTTGTATGCTCAGTAATCATTATGATTTATTTATGAGAACAATTTCTATTTGCTAGTATTAAATTCATATTTTTAAGTATAATTTCCTATTTGTTTATTTAATTTAACAAATTATATATGGCTTCAGCCAAACTATGCCATACTACCTTAATACAAATGCGTACATGACTTTTCTGAAGCTATGAATGACCGCAGTATACCTATATTTTTGTATACTATAAATACAGGGTGGTCCACGGAACTTGCACACCTATTATAACTTTTAAACGATGCATCCTACAGAAAAATTTTTTGTATAAAATTTGCACGGTTTTAAAAGATGCATTATGTGCTGAATATCTTTTTTCATTGTGGTGAAGGCGTTTCGGAGATTTCAAGGTCAACGTCATTTTTTTGAAATGGAATGCTATATTTTTTATACCAAATTGTGAAAGTACGGAGAATCGTGAATAAAAAAGTACTGACCTTTATTAACCGTAAACCTAATAACTAACGAGTAATTTCCCTTTGTTTCTTCAAAACTGTCTTCGCGTAATATCGTAACTAACGTAAGTGTTCGAATTAATGTCCATTAACATTGGTGCAATTAACACAGTGGTGAACGTTGAATCATGTCCGCACTGAGTGTCATGCATGCTTCACGAATACGATGCTTCATATTCTCAGGTGTTGTCGGTGGTTCACGATACACCGTACCCGTTAATTTGCCCCATAAAAAACAGTCTAAAGGAGTAAGGTCCGGTGAGCGTGGAGGCCACAGACATTGTCCACCACGACCAATCCATCGATTGGGAAATTTTCTATCCAGCACTTGCTTAATACTACGTGTGTAATGTGCAGGGCATCCATCATGTTGGTACCAGATTTGTATAAATCACTCGTTAGTTATTAGGTTTACGGTTGATAAAGGTCAGTACTTTTTTATTCACAATTCTCCATACTTTCACAATTTTTTATAAAAAATATAGCCTTCCATTTAAAAAAACGACGTTGACCTTGAAATCTCCGAAACGCCTCCACCAAAATAAAAAAAGATATTCAGTACATAATGCATCTTTTAAAACCATACAAATTTTATACAAAAAGTTTTTCTGTAGGATGCATCGTTTAAAAGTTACAATTCGTGTGCAAGTTCCGTGGACCACCCTGTATACTGAAACTTTCTTTAAATATTAATATTAAATACTTATTTTGTAATTTTTGAATTAAAATGAATTATAGTATATGTATACTGTTTATAGGATAATCACTACTTATTGAACACAATAACCTGTTTATTCCAAATTATTTTCAATCGGAATACAAATGCCTCCGATTGCCTGGATTGAATCCGATTGTAATTACATTTGGATACCTGCGGGCTTCTATTGAATTTAATTAGACTTTTTAAGCAGGGACTTCTTAATACACATTAAAGTGTACATTTAAAACACTATCTATATATAATATAAACCCTTCATAAAGTACTGTAAATTTACACTATACTCACAATTAAACTTGGATGTATAATACTTACCTAACAAAACAATCAATCGAAATATAATATGATTTGAGCAGAAAGTTCAAAATGACTTCTTATTGGTTCTTATAGAGTCGAGCAGTTAACATTACCTATAATTAGAAGTTTTGTATTATATACAAGATTTCTTGTCGGAAGTGGATCAATATACTTACTGCCGTTCTCATGTTATTGCGGCAATAATATTTTTCTCCGTACAGTACTATATAGAATATTTTCGAACACACAACATTAAATACTAATGTTAGAGTAAATAAGGAGTAAAATGATTATTGAAAATGAGACATTTTATCTGATACGGAATATGAATGTGAAAATAAAGTGTTCGAAAGGCACTGAAAGATGAAAAAATAATTTCCAGACAAATCGACATCGATTGGCGTTTGAGTGACTACACAGAAACAAGTGTAGTAAAACACTACCAATGATGCTACAAGCATTCATGCGTGTAACTGATATAAGGTGCAGCACAGATTCTCAGTCAGCAGTAACTACCGGGATAGATTTTACTTCCCCCAGTTGATAATGCCCGGGTGGACAGTCGCCACCATTCTACCTTTTCGGGTAATAGTTACGCAACTTGACCTCATCCAATCGATATTTAATATATCCTACAAGGCCAAAATACTTTTGTCACCTGTGTCGTTTCATCCTGAGGATAAGAGACGAACAGCGAGTGTGAATGGCGGCCATTGGAAATTCCAGAAAAATGTCAGGTGCGCGCAGCAAGAAGGATAGGAGTGGTAGAGTAACTGAGAAGTAACAAGAGTAGGGATAGGAGTGACGCGCAAGTCACCATCGTCCTTCATAATCTCCTGATAACTCAATACCAATAACCAGCGACTCTGCGCACGTCGATCGCCAAGGAACTTGCCTGAGCTAAATTTTGTCATTGATTCCTGTGCTCTTGGCAGTCTGGGACGCAGGCGTCTTCAAGTAGATTATGCTACTCAATAAGGCCAGGGCCTAGTCACTACGGCGCAGCGACACACATAGAATAACATTCGTGAGCATTGATCCCGAGGCTTTGAGCCAAAGCGGGAAAACTGCGTTCGGGAACAACTCGACACGTTGTTAGTCTACATGTCTTCGTTTCTGTGTTTCGCTTAATCACGCGTAAATTTACATTTACTAACTTTATGATAGCAATAAAGTTTAAAAGTGTCTAGTAACATTTCCTAGGACATAGGGAAGTTTTCAAATAAATACTAAAACATGGAAAATTGAATGTGCGACGAATGTCCATAGGAATTTCAGAGGGACAAGAAGTTCAGAAACGTTCAACCTGTGCCTGCAGTCGTGCGAGCTCCTCGTTCGGTTGATTCCCTGGGATTCAGAGGTGCAGCCTTCTACCTGGCTCAACGCCCACACCTCCCATTTAAATGTGAACCTCCTACTTTTCATATTTTCTAATTATAAAAGTCGTTTACTTGCGCATTCCTTTTTTCATTCATTGCTTTACGTAAATTAATCTTTTGTTTTTTTCCTGATTCATTCTGAGAAAAAGTACATACTTACATCTGTACGTCTGCTCGATCCTACTTTAATTATTCTCTTTCGTAATGTAATTGATGAGGGAAATATTTAAAATTAAAAGAAATATATGCAAAAGGTATTACAACCACCCGCACTTTTAAGACTGTACTCGGAATTTTCGTATTCGCAGAACCTCTTCGCTAGTTTGTTTGAAGCATTGGTCGATCGTGCATACGAAAGATCCGGGTGATTTCCACGCCTTCCAGATATCAGGCGAGTAGACTCGCGCACGGTTATCCTTTCGGTTATCCTGCGGACGCGTGGATACAATAAGTACTTATACAGCGAAGTCTAGCGTTTACACTTACGTAAATAAAGATACTCATGCACAAATGTGTAACTCAACACAGACACGTACTGCACCGTAAATCGGATGATTAATATATAACAGGTAAGAGGTAAATGCGCGATGAGATCGCGTCATAAGAGATTCCCTTTTCAGGTGAATTCAATGAGCGTGAGCCAGCAGGATAACATCGCTCGGAGAGGGTTAGTGATAGTCTCTAGGTGTAAGGTCATAGTTTACACTTATGAGGTAACTCAAGACACCGTGGTCGGAGTAATCGCCTTGCTAAAGTAACAGGTTGACAACAGACCTGATAGGCTTCCGCGTAAAGCTGTCAGGTTATCACTGACTGTCACTCTCGCTCAAACAATCTCGACATTTCCTAAGTTTTTTTCATATTCGTTTTTGCACATACATCATTTAATGCGACATATTTATGGTTGATGTAAGCATTTACAACAGGGAACACTCAAATATCGGCTTTGGTCTCCCAAATAATAATGAGCGATTTTAATCGATTATTAATGTTTTCAATAATCGATTATTCGTCGATTATTTTAAATTTCAAATAATTGGTTTTCGATTAATTTCAAACTTATAATCGTTAATGAGCTAATATTTTTAACCCCTAGTAAGTACACCAGTGCGAATTTGCACCACCTAATATTTCTCGTTTCTGGCTCTTTGTTACCGTATTTCATAAAGGCCCCCTCCCTTCCCCCCCATAAATATGGCATCGCCGTAGGCTACTACCTGCGCAGTGGCCTGGCATTATTTGCTGCGAGACCCCTCGGGATAACAATGTCGGACGTGTGACCAGGTGCGAATATGCAATAGTGTACTCACGGAGTCGGTACGGAGTAATATAAAAATTTGTGATTTCTTAGAAAAAAACAAGTGGAATGTAAGTATTTGAATATAGTTTGTAGTTTTTAGCATAAAAATATATATAATTGTATATAATTTTTACATTCTTAGTAAATCTTGCAGCAACAATATTTTTTTTAAATAAAATTATGATTATTTCTTTCCTTTGATACAAATAAATAATTGTTTACATTCAGCAGCATCGCTGAAGCATAGAATCGGTATAATTTGCGAAGTTGAAAAGCAGTGGCATCAGCACTGAGCGTGGACGAGGACAGCAAGTCTTTCGCTGTTCCGTATTCTGACGATAGTGGAGAGGAGCTTGTGCTATTTGAGGATGAAACCGGCGATATTGAGTTTGCTAATGAAGAGCACATTCGGAAAAAAAGAAATTTCGATTTTTATACTTTTTTTTAACATAATACATACTTTTTCGAACCCTAGACCAACCATTTACTGATTTTTTCATCTTACAAATATACCATAAGTTCAAATACCCTTAAAAATTACTTAATGGTCTGTAATGTTTATAAAATGTTTTTTCCTTAAACTACAAAATTTTCACTTTAATAAAAAACACGGTGCATTTACGTCAAATAGAAAAAAATGGGGAGCTTCTAATGAAAAAACGATTTTTTAAAAATTCCACTTACATTTTGACGTATTTTTACTGTGAAAAAATTATTTTTCGCATTTTCGACTACTACTATTCGATTTTTACGGAATTTTTACCCGAAAAAACACTGGTTATCGAATACTTTTGGATTATTTATATCAGAATTACAGAACTTTAAAAGTGTGAAATCCCAAATCGCTCTAGTGTGGTTAGTATGTATGCCCGATAGAGGTTTCGTTACTACGGGTTAAGTTCCCTTACAAACAAGAATCGGTATTAGAGGAGAATAGATACACTTGAAGTGCATTTTATACTTTGCTTTTGCTTTATGAAGCATGCTCCCTTCATTATAACTTGTATGTCTCTGAACGTGGTAAAAAAAAAATTAAAAAATTGCGATTGCCATAGTGATATATTCAAGAATCGTTTATGTTTTTATGTATTCTCGTTATTTTTTAATTAAAAACTTGTTCAGTCTCTGAACTCTCTTCTAATAAAGTATCGGTCAGGTCCTTGAGAGATTCGGCACCACATAACGTAAACACGAACTGTTAAGAACTCTTTGTCAATTTCATTTTCCATATAAGTTGCATGTCACTTGAAAAAAGGTCGAAGAGTCTGGAAGTCGGCTTTACAGACCACCCAATTTTTATTACGTCTTCTAGTTTATTTTTTGCCCTTTCCCCTCGAGAGAATGGAGCTCAGAGCGATATTGCACTGTGGAGAAAAATTTGTTCAACTTCTAGACTCAACACGAATAAGAATTCGTTTTGATCCCTGATTCGAATTATCGTACAACATATCAATCCACGTTTTTATCTACAAATTATAACTTGTATCATCGAATACGTGTATTTATTAAACGATCTATAGTGAGTGTATAAATGTATAAATTCCTTTTTATTCTCACTTACCCTCCATTATTATCGCGTCACTCCCCGTTATTAACAGTCTCGAGGAATAGATCGATCTACTCGTTAAAAGTATACCTCAAATTTGCGACTTCGGTAAGAAGTTTGTGAAAACGCACGCTATCGTGACGGTCACCCCGAAGAAAACTAGTAATTCTACATATTCATACGTTTTACAGATATATGTTTAGGTATTCAAGACGTGTAATGCTAAAAAACGTTGATTAAGTTTTTTCCACGTACTAATAAATCATATTTTAAACTGAATGTACTAATTATTTCATTATCGTATACTAATATATATCAACACTAATTATTACAATATTTAGGATCATAGAACTTATTTTTTATTTTTTTTTCAATTGTAATGTTTTATCTATTATTTTGTAATCAATGTATTATTGCAACACTAATTGGCTAATAATCCATTATCTTATATGTATATTGTCCATCGTTATTTCCAAATTACAAAAGCAGCTAAGATATTTGACGATGGATGTTAAAACAGTTTTATTTATATGCTTTTGAAAGTACAGAAAAGCGGGAAAAATTTCAACATAGAAATTGGCACGCAAGGCAAAATTAATACATTATTGCTCGTAAATTCAGGCTTATCTTAAGTTGAATAAGTACATTTTTGCATATTTATGATCGTCGCACATGTGTTTCAGAAAAAAAAAAGAACTGATACGATATGGTTTTGTACAAATATATTTCGGGGTTGGAAAGTCTAGACTATATTTATTAACATAATATGAAAAAATATAATGTTGGTATCGGGTAGGGAAGTCAGATTTGAAAAGGTTGAAGAAAAAGAAAATATAAGACCTATTAGAGTTGCAAAGATCTCGAAAGGATTCACAGTGCGCAGATATACACTCCAGTCAGGTGACTCAGGTGCGCGAACAGGTGTTCGCTACCAGGATAGCAGAGAATATTAGCGAGTAATAAATACTTT
>JARPRH010000761.1:28392-53895 GCA_031763665.1 Calameuta haemorrhoidalis
TCGCGTAACCTGATTCCCTGGTCGGACATAGCAGGTTGCTCAGCCAAAGCGAAAATATTCCTTTTTAAAATTAATTCGCTAAATTTTTAAACGCATATGAGTAACATACATTTTGAACATCGCTATACCGACTGAATCTCTGGATTCGATTTCGACACCTCCTTCGCGTTCTGATTGCCTATCCAATGGGACGGCTGACCAGCCGATGGATCATTCGTTTCAAAAACTATTCCTAGTGACCTTATATAACGCATTCCTTGATCTTACGTGATAATTCTTATGTAATATATTGCCCATGACGTTATTAATCACAGGGACACACGTGTGAGGGCGGTTAACGTACCGCATATTGGCTTGTAAATTTGCTTTCGATTAATTACATGTAGTGCGATTCCCAGGTGCGATTATACTTTTTCCGCATGTCTACTGCGTAGAATTTGCATTTGCGGTTTACCCGAAGCTTCTCTATAAATTGCGGCAATTCCTGATGATAGGTAACGCGTGCTTCAATGACAGCATTCGACGTGATTGGATAAGGTTTGTCAAAATTCAAATCAATCTTGCGTTTCGCCAGGTCGTGATCAAGAAATTAATACTTATTCAAATTATTTTAACAATACTTTGAATGGCTTCCTATTTGTTAGCGAATAATTCAATTAAGGAAGGATTCGAAATTGCAAACTCATTCTTTCGCTGAAGAAGGACTGGAATCAAGTTAAATTCAGTCGCATTACGTTAAGCTGATTCTTCATTAAATCTTATCAGATAATCACAGACTTGTAACAGGATATGTTCCGTCGCCACAGTAAACTAACTTTAGTTTCTAATTTGTAATGGAATTTAAGAGAATGTTTGTACTGTAAAAAAATATTGTGGTGCGGTATAATTAATTTTTGAATATACACCATAATTTATTATTCGGAAATTAAATCAAGTAATTTAATCGAATTTCAATTGCCAAATAGAGATATATAATAATATTAACGCTTGAACTGTGTAGCATTCGCACATTCATCATCATCAGTATATATAAATACCAGTATAGATTTCGGTTATTAAGCTATTTGAATATCGTCTAAATTATCGAATATACGGCAAAAATATTGCAGAACAAAATTTTGATAATACTAATATGGTGTTATCATGGAAATCGGAAAAATCAGTTTCCCAGCACCATAAATATATTCACTCAGCAAACGAAGTTGTAGGACTACAAAAGCTTTAAACTGCCAGAAAACAATAAAATACAATAAGCAGATTCTTCTATATATCCCAGAATATGGTATAAATTATTTTTACAAATTATAATTGTCGCATCCAACTAATAGAGGGCGACATTCATTATATATGCTTTTATACATGGATGTTATATAACAATTGATAAAACTTATAGTTCCGTATACATTAGTGATTGTATGAAGCAAAGTTTTATCATTTTTTAATTATTCAATTTCTATATTACTCAGCTTCGTGTGATACTCGAGAACCTGTTTTGAGACATGCATACTGTCTAGTTTTCTTCCTTGGAAATTTGTATTAATTTCATTCACATGAATATAAATATAAATATCACATGAAAAGATCTAACATGCTAGAATCCTTTAAACATATTTCATTCATTCATTAATTCCTAGCTAACAGGGTTATCATGAAAATGCCGTGAATCACGTGTAAAATTATGTAAAGCTTTCACGCGGTTGAAATCTGTAATAAACGACACGAATTAAGACGGAATGTACACTTAGAACAGCTGCTATGCATTATTGCATAAAGCAATCTCGGATCTCTTTCAGTAGCGAATGGAAATGTTTTAATAATTATAAATATAATCGCTATTGGTTCTCACGGACGAATTAGCTGTTGTTCAGTTATCCAGCTAATGGAACATATTATTTCCTATCAGTTAGTAATATATTAGTCTACCCAATCCCGACGTGTGAATTCACAGCGCTGTGTTTTGCAGAACTGCAGATTATATTCGCGCTAATTCACATTTCGCAGGGAAGTACTAATCTTTTTTAATCTTACTTATTTTAAGATATAGAAACATACGCACATAAACATACGCGCTATATATACACATTTCTGTCCGTTGCTTTCTCTATCAGTCTTAGGATTCGTCTATTAATTTTCATTATTACTATTTTATTTCCCATTACTTTGTTCTCTTGAACGCATTTACCTTGTCTGCTATTCTTGTCGGTTCGTGAAGTATTTCTCCGTGGATCAGCAGGTGCACGTTGTCAAATAAATCAATCGGAACTCATTGAAACACGTGATGCACGTTCACTCATAGAATTTCACGTCCGTTTTAAACATTTGCCAGATCAAAGTCTACTGAAAGGCTGAGTTCTCAAGCGAGTAAGACTATCTCCAATTCTCACTTAACTAAGGTTGAGAAAGGAGAGGACTGGCCAATCTCTCCCCTCCCCTTCCCATCAGTCCGATCCCTCTCCTTTAGTTTTTTGTACATTTCCTCTCACTTCTCTATCACTCTCTCACCACACTCTTTCGTCTTTCCTTTCTATTAAACCGGATGGAACCAGGAAGGGGGCTCTAAATAATCAAGCCGCCAATACATTACTGCCAATACATTATAACGTTCTGTAGATCATTTTTTCTTCATCATAGATCCATTCTCAATGATGGATGCATCAAGAACTCCACATAAAAGTGCATAGCACCACGGTTATATTATACATAATTGTGTCTGAGAAAACTTTCAAAATTCTTATTATCCTCTAAAACTCTCATTGATCACTCACGGCAACGCTGATATCGGCATAAAAATTAGGATATTTAAAATCCCTAGTGTTACAAGAATTCCTTTGAAATAATCAAATTGACATTCCTGAGGAATTAGTAATTAATATATATGTATAATGAAAATAATATTAGCGATTATTCCCATTGTCATTTTATGGATCCTCAGCAAGTCAAAAAGACGCTTGGAGACCAAGAAGAATATCAACAAAGACAAACTAGTCGAACTATTTCCGCGCGCTACTAACTGCTCGGCGCCATATAGAAGAAAAATATAGAACAGCTTACTGGCAATTAGCGTAACTACTAATCCTATTCAACCAAATAAGAAAAAAAAAAAAAATAAAATTCAGCATTGCCACATGAGATTAAGGAAAATTGTTATTCTTGCCAAAAGTAACGTACCCCTTCCGAGGATATAAGCTGCGACTTCCTACACACGAAAATATTTTAATCACTTGTTCAATTCGAGACAGTCAAGAATATATATAAATCTAGAAGGCGACAAGACGAAATAAATCAAAAGTATTAGAAACTATCAGGAAGCCTATCAAAAAACTCGGCCGAATCTCGCGCCCAAGTCCAGATAACCCAATGGGTATCAAGGCAGCGGATGACCGAGAGTCTTGACTCGAAGCCAACACTTGTACTTGTGTTTCAAATTATACAGCTTGTATACAGTTATACATATATAGAAAAAAAGTTTCTGATGAATTCATTGCAGGAATTGACCGTTTTGAATCGATTGCTATTAATATCAATGAAATTTGTGTAAGAGATCAGGCGTAGATTAGAGGGCGAACGAGATGATTTTATTTCAGTGTCGTCGTCGTCGTAAATGATCAATAAACCATAATAAATATAAGAAGCCGTAGTAACACAAGAGTCTTGAAAATAAAATTAAAATGATGAGCTACTGCTAGATCATATAATGCGCAGACATGTATTGACTTATGTACATACTTGTCATTATAATATGATTTCAATCCATTTTTGTCAATACAGATAGAAAGAATAGATAAACGGGCCTAGTAAGGAGATCAATTGTAATTCCTGTGTTCCTAACATAGTGCAATTCTTTCACAAGTCTAATGAAAATGATTTGACTAACGAATTGAACAAAACTAAAAAGGAAAATGTTTTCTACCTCCAACTGACAAATTGGTGACAGACTTGGAAGGTTTAAATATTCAGTAACGTCCAATTGGAGTGGAATACTTGAGTTTTTGTGTATTTCTGTGAAATGATGGCCGATTTCAAAAAACCAAAAACTTTCTTTTTAGGAAATTTCCTTCCCGTTAGAATGATAAAGGTTTTATCCCGATCGAATACAAAATGGCCGACCAGCAGGGGTTGCAGTAAAATAGTGCATTTTGGGACTTGGGTGCTTTAAGGGGTTGAATTTTTCATTCGAAGAAACGCTTAAATGTTGCGAGTTCCGCTCGAGGTACTCGGGTGGCAATCGCGTGGCGCGCGTGGTAGGGTAGTAGTCACCCGAGTACCTCGAGCGGAACTCGCAAAATTTAAGCGTTTCTTCGAATGAAAAATTTAACCCCTTAACATACTCATTTTCGGATATTTAAAAGCGCGTTTTAATCGTTGAAATCTCAGCTACAACATGGGATAAATATAAAATTACAATTTTATCACATTCTTAATTAAAAATGGCGGGGAAGCTTCGGATGCGCTTCCGATATCTCGAGATTTCCGTCACGGGATCATTTGCGAAAACAATAATTTTGTAAGAATCTGTAGTATCATCAAAGACGATATCGTGCAAAAACTGGACCAGATTGGCCGGCGCGTTCGGAAGTTATGGCAAATTAAGTGTTTTCACTTCAAGGCGGTGTAGCTCCCCCTAGAGTGATGCTACAGGGATTCAATGGGGGTGTTTTTTTAATGCCGAAGGATGCTCTCTCTCTCGTACCATAATTAGAAATATGAATTTCCTTCTGGAACCAGTAGTTCTCGCACTTTTCAAAAAGTCCCAAAATGCACTATTTCACTCCAACCCCTGCCGGTCGGCCATTTTGTATTCGATCGGGATAAAACCTTTACCATTCGAATGGGAAGGAAATTTCCTAAAAAATATGTTTTTGATTTGTTCAAATCGGTCATAGTTTCCCAGATATACACAAAAACTCAAGTGTCCCACTTCAATTGGACGTTACTGTATACATATAACAGCATGTTGAACATGACATCTTCAGCCTTAATAGAATTTGTCCCGAAATTCGATATATTATATAGATCAAAATATATGTTAAGCAATTTACATCAATTGCTGTATCTTGCGGATGTAGTGCGAGACTTTAGACCATTATGGATAACATCCTGTTTTCCATTTGGAGATTTAAATGGCAAAATAAAATACTTAGTCCAAATTAGTAATCGTCCTGAACTATACATATGCATATTCTGCTGTATCAATGTTTATACAATTAACAGTTTTAAATAATCAAAGTCTAGCTCGTAGTAGGAAAGCCTTTGATTTTTGTAAAAAAAATGTTTATAAAACGCGAAAGAATTCAATTTCCTACGATGACTGGTGAATCATTCTCTATCGGAAAATGCACCGAAGTTCAAATATTATCTACCAGAGTAAAAGACGCATTAGAAAAATCTGGAACCGAGGGTATTCAAATTTTTAAAATTAGTTAAAAATGGTATTCTGTACACAGCAAAATCAGACTCTTATAAAGTTATGTATAATAACACATGCGTGCAGGATTAAAATGATGCTGATTTGCCTTGTATAGGAGTTATTAATTTATTTATAAAAATAAGCGATTGTGCTTGTATATTTAAAAACGAATGTGAGTTCCGTTAAAATTATTATGCAATAGATAAACAAAGCATAGTAATTAATATCACTCCTCAATAACAGTAAGCCCGACCTATATCGTTTGTCCATATCCACACACAAGTTACGCCGGAAGCTAAAGCTGTTAGTATAAGTAGGCTTATTACTGTTTGTTTCTGTTGAAACGTTATAGATGGAGAAATGGTCTGAGACAAGTGCAGTATAAGTATGGAAAACAGGCTGGCAGCAGCGTGATGAATGGTATATAAAAGTATATACTCAAGTATGTATTATCCGATCTCAAAGACTTTTGTAATATTTAAAAATGTACTAATCGGAATACTTTCGATTTATCGATAATCATCTAACACTTGAACAGTATAAAAATTTGAGTATAGCCTGAGTATGGAAAGTGGTATGTTAACGTGCAAAATAACCTTATTACACAGGTATGTGTATGAGCAATACTTAAATATTTACTAGCTCACATACTTGTAATTTACTTTTTCACTTAGTATTTCCCATAACTAATCCATACAATAATTTTTGCGCGGGTAGTCTGAACTCAATCCTTGATATAATTTTTCAAAAATTAATTTTGCAAGCAATTGCATCTTTCTTTCTGTTCATAAATCGTCAAAATATAGGGCAGAAATGGAGAATATTAAGATGTCATCGAGTAGCTATTTTGGTTATTCGATGTATGAGGTATAATTCGTGAAGTCGATAATTTCACGACAACGAGTTCACGATTTTTTTCAAAACTTTTCAGATACCTACCATTACTATTTTTAAATTGGATATTTTATGAATTTGAGATTTCTATAGACGAGTCACAATTTTAATGTACATTTTTTATACATATCTAAACTTTCAAAAATATGGAAAAGAATACTCAATGGTGGGGTGAAATTATCAAAGACTGATCCCTTAATATTTATTTGAGTTATATCAACATTTCAAAAAGGTTAAGAATTCCTTTCATAGTTACAAATAATATAATTTTATTACACAGAACTTCAAAATTTCAATATTAAATATATCAATTTCAGAATGCAAGGATGAAATTGAATAATAAATTCTTAATTTTTCATTACATCGTGTTAAAATTAAAGATTCATATACACGATGTGTAAATTTACCACACTGTTGTAAAGGTATTGTAACTTTTATAACAGCATTGAAAAGAATTTTTAATAATTTCTTGTAGTTATCAAAGACAAAACCAGTTAAGTTTCAATCGAATTATATCAAAAACGTAAAAAAGATTACGGATTACTTTTAAATTCAAGATTAAATTATTAAGTTTCCACTACAAGGTACATCAATTCTAATTTTATACTTATACCTAGTTTGTATATTTGATATATATGACTCTGTATATTAAACATGTTGTAATTTTCATTATATCTTTAGCAGTGTACATAGATCTTTAAATACAGTTTTTGTTACAAAGTATGCATGCCCATGGTTATTCACTGGAGTATAATTTATTTTTCTATTTCAGTGTACACTTTTGTGATTTCATGAAAAGCCACATATATTTTTCTAAAGATTGCATTTTTAGGGATTAACCATCCATAAGTGTAAATTATTGTTGGTATGTTTCCGTAGAATAAAGGAACTTATATTAAATAAGTTGACACTTTTAGAAAACGCCTTACGTTGGGAAGCGTTTATTTGAAATGTAATTTGAGTGGCTAATATAAGTTCTTTTATTTTATGAAAATATACCACCCTGATTATTATAATTCACCTTCATAACAATTTTTTGACAAATCTGAGAAAATCTCATTTTTCATGCTTCACTATGAGGAAATTGGTTTTATTCGCAAAAACTATTTTATTTAAGAGAAACATAATAAAAATGCAAAAACACGTAAACTCTATTTAATTATCGCGAAAAACATATATTTTTCCAAATTTTTTGGCTCGAATTTATTCCTGGTTGGCAATTTTTTGTATAACGAAAAATAATTTTGGAGTAGTTCACCCCCATAAAAATTATTCGAAAAATTTAAGAAAATCACATTTTTGATTTTTCATTATGAGGAAATTTTTCCAGTTGGTTTCATTGTTAAAAATACCACTGTTATATGTAAAATAATTAAAACGAAGAAAATCGGAGGCTGGCACCTACCAGAGGTTCGTCATAAGTACACTCTTATTGAATACTTATTTAATAATTGAGGACTAAACACATATGAACTTAATAGTTTGAGTCTCGTTAAATACCTAGTACACTTTCAATTAGTGCTTCGAATAACATTGAGTTCCCCCTAAGCACATTCAGACTTAGTGCTTTAGCTGTTTATGAATAATAAGCATGAGTTTGTTTAGTACTTCCAACGATATTCAGTATACAAGTTAAAATTTACTTGGCCTTAGTAGTTAATTAAGTATAAATTTGCCGATCCCTTATTACAAACCATTTAGTATAGGTCCAGAAGTAAATTTGTGCACTATATTCAAAGGTGATAAAAAGAAGAAAAATGCAAAACAGGTTATTTACTAGTAACGTTTAGAGTCTTATATTTGATGTTCTTCCATCTTACTAAAGATTTCAAAATTTACAGAAATATACGTATACACACATAGAAAGAATATATGAAATAAAGAAAATCACTTGGTTTTACATCACCAAAATTATAGAAATTTCGAAACAAATCTATCCATTATTGTGTAACAATGAATAGCAATAAAGGTGGTTCGGTGACCAGAGGCATTCAAACATAAAAATCCAAATATTAAGTATTTTGTTAGACGACAGATTAGTTTTGAGCAATGCGAAATTTAAATGAGATTTACCATGAAATTCTTGCGATATACAAAATCTAAGAATATCAAATTTCGTTTTATAGATATTGTGTGTACATAAATAGGAAAAACTTTAAATTCGATATTTTTATTCTCATACAATACATTTTCGTAAAGGTTTAAGTTTTCTTATATTTTTATTAAATAATTTTTTAACTTATAGTCTTAGGATTTTTTCCTTATGACCATCATTGAATCACTTAAAGTATTTAGTATTTCACGGTATTAATGGCAGTTAACTCAAGGTAACAGACACGAGGACTCGCACGAGAGACAGAGTGCCCAGGGTTAAGAAAAAAAAATAAAAAAAGATAAGAAAGAGGGTGGAGAAGCGAAACGGAACTTTACGTTAAAATTTCCGTTGTACCGCGAAGAATTCAGTGGCAAGGGGCTGCAGGAATCCCGGGGCTGTGGCAGGAGTTTGCGCATGGATGTTGGGAGACCAGACTACCAGGCCGGAGCTCGCTCGCGAGCTTCTGAGCTTTCGAGCAGCCGGCAGTCAGTGGGTGCCGGGCGACGGCCTCGCGTGTGTTTTGTTCAGGAATTGGAAATTCCTGTAACTTCGCGTTGATCATGTTTCCGCAATGCGATCTCTCAATCTGTTTTTCTGTTCTCTGATTGATCAACGTTCAACAAGGTGATTGTTAGCAACAGAGATTTTAAAGCAAAATCATTATCACCTGAAATACATCGTGTATATAAAACGCTTTTCAACATCTGCACGGAACAACGTTCATGTATAATAGGACAAACGCATCTATCCTTTGAATTATTCACGGAAGAAAATATTTTGAAGTAATGTGAGCTACAATCATGAAGGTAGGACACGTTAATATTTCTTGTTCCTTCTATCTCTGTTGTCGAATGGTTAACCCTTTCTTTCGGTTGGTAAAAAATTGGGTGTTTCGGCCATATCCATGACACGTGTGGCCATGTCAAAAAATCTAATGTAACCGACCAATGTTGTTATTGTATGTAATTTACTGATAGATTAATAGATTACGGAAGTATTTTAGACGTGGACATGAAAGCAGGTTGATAGAGACAGAGGTGGGTGTGGGGAGGGAGGAATGTTAATAAGACTTCTTAACAATTTATGAGGTTATTTACATTGGCCCATTTGATTTACCAGAGACAATATCTATGAACAATTTATGTGTTGTTTCTACATTTCATTAGAGAAGATCTTTATATTTTTACTGGTTTTCCTTGACATCAAGATCGCTTAAGAAATTCGCAGAAGTTTCACATTTGCCGTAAGCATGTAAGTAGTACGTGAAACTTCCATAGCTGGCTACAAAATTGTCAACATAATCAGTATCAGACTTGTACTAGCGCTAACACATGTTCCCTCCACATCATAGGCATGCGTTCATAAATAGTTCTTAATCAGTAGACTTATATATTTTACAAAACAAACGAATACGACTTCTTTTCAGTCGGTAGATCTAAAGTCAAATAGTATTCTTACAATAGTCTACAATGACAACTCGCGAAAATGTTGGATAACATGGAATAATTCAACATCATTTATGATTGTATCGACACGTACGAATATTCTTGCTCAAAGCATACATATAATATTTTGTAAAATTCTATAAATGGCCTTTCTCATATTGAATAATTATTCAAAATGATGTGGATGTTCATTCCAGGAAAAATTATGGAGCAAAAACAGATTCTACTACTTGATTCTCGTCACGTTGCACGACTTAATTCTCTGAATGTAAAAGTAGCAAGGATGAATAATCTTTATGGTGTTGAGAAATTTTATACCTGCCAGAACATGGACGAATTTAAAAATCCATATTACAATATCATAGGAGTTAGTATATATGAATGTAAAACCCCTTGAGTG
Organism: Calameuta haemorrhoidalis; assembly: GCA_031763665.1. Lineage (NCBI taxonomy): Eukaryota > Metazoa > Arthropoda > Insecta > Hymenoptera > Cephidae > Calameuta > Calameuta haemorrhoidalis. Next base: position 38,634 of record JARPRH010000761.1, read on the forward strand.
ATTAATGTTTACTGGAGTTCAACGCTTTGATTAATGATGAACAAGTTTCAACACTATCTATTGCTTAAAAAGAATGTTAATTTCCCCGAAAACTACATAAAAAAAACTGCTTACACTCTGGATAGTTTAGGTAGTTTAAAACTTTTGTACTTAAATATCGAATAGGGAGCCCATACCACTAATCGACGTTGCTTATGTTCCGATTCTTGTGCACTTCATACATTTGCATATAGCAATATAACTTTTTCTTATCATATAGAATGTGTCAATTACCAGCAGTGATTTGATTTATCTACGGCTATACTCAGATTGCCGTTTCAGTGTACACAATACACGACACGTTCACAATACACGACAGACGTCTAGTAGCCGTCAGTGAATTAAGGTTATTTAACCTGAGAGGATTTACCACGTAAAATTCCACGGATTGTAGACATTTCACCATACATAACCAAACAGATATTCAATTCGTTAGTCTTCATATTTTTCCACAACATCCTTGAACGAATCGCTTATCAGGCTTATCGAATCGTTAATCCTGGCTCAAATAAAAAACTTAAACGGTTGAACCAAAGAAGGCGATGCAGCTTTCTTGTCACTACGATGTTGTTACGCGTCAGCAACTATAATTCTCTCAGGTTGAAATATTGATTTTGCATCTATTATAACTGTTACTATTTCTTGATAAATAGATCTCGCAATTTCATCGGACACCATATTTATGTATTCTGTACATAAATGGAAATGATAGGTCCAGATATGAATATTATGAGAAGCATGTTCAATCTTCTTAATTCGGTGTGGAAAGCAAAATCTTTATATATCTTTAAAATGAAAATCATTTTAAAAAAACCTGTAGCGAAAAATATATTATCGACCCACGAGTTTGGTGTGTTCTTTTGATATATCTAAAATTATGAAATCTCCACATATCGATATTCGTGTAAATTACTATACAATTATAAGATACAATTACGTGCCAAACTGCTGCATAATTGTTTAATATAATTATTGTATATTGCGGTGTTAATATTATGACGATATCTTCTGCTAGTAATGTTGGCAGAAATATAATGACGCTAGCATTACTAGCCCGTAGTAACCACACTATTGCGAATTTGCACCACCTAAAATTTCTTGTTTCTTCTTTCCTTCAATGCCACTTTCATTTTGACGTATTTTTACTATAACTAAATTATTTATCGTATTTGAGACTAGTACTATTATTCAATTTCTGGGGAATTTTTATCCCCAAAATCGTTGTTTCGCGAATATTTTTTGATTATTTATACCAGAATTACAGAACTTTAAAAATGCAAAATCCCAAATCGCACTAGTGTGGTGAGTGTGTATGCTCGATAGAGGTGTGGTGACTACGGGCTAGTGCCCTTTCCAGACATGAAAGCATTACCAATGTATATGTATATTCAGTATTTATAAATGCATCTAATGTCATTCAGAGCTTACTGTAGTAATGATAATAAAATGATTTCACATAAAAATGTGATTGGTATAGCTTACAATTTATATACATGCGCTGATCTTTTTTGGTGCTGAGCAGACGTGGGCATGCACGCATACCATAGCAAAAAATGGTGCCTTGCAATAAGCTTGTAATAACGCTTCGAGATAGGTTCCTTTGAAACGTTTATAAATTGAAACAAGACTGTTAAGATGTTTACCAAAAATTTCCCAAGGTAATCTACAAGTGGAATAAAAGTGTTATACCAAGAGTTATGAATAGTTCATAACAAGTGCAAAGAAAGTGTTATACCAAATGTTAAGAAAGGGTTCTAGCAAGGGTTAGGAATAGAACATTTATATATTAAACATAATATGTTACTGGGTTATCACAAAGTAAGTTTTATACAGGTAAAAGATTTACTAGCGTTCAGGGTATGCCATATTAAGAAAAAGAATTCGTGAAGTGATAGGTAATTGACTCACCTATTAATTTAAAGAATGTATAGTTTTTTTTTTTGTGAGAATTCATTTATTATCCATGTGACTTGGTTGGCATTATTTAAAAAAAAATGCAAAATTGTGAAGAATTGAAGAACAGTGAATGGCTGTTATCAAGAATTAAGAAACGCCTCGAGAAAGGATTTGCATAAAGACTGAGAAATGTATATAATAAAGACAAAATTAGTACCAATAATTGTAAACTGATATGAAAAAAAAAAGAAATAGCCAAGTGTTAGGAACAAGTATTTGTCAAGGTAATACCAAACTAAGTGAGCATGTGTTTACCAAGGTAATCGGCAAGCTATTTTCAAGGCTTCCATTTAACAGCAAGTGTTTGAAAGCTTGTTACAAGATACATATATGCAAAGGATTTTTATAGTTTTAAGGGTTTTTCAAGTGGTAGATAAGATTTTTGCAAGCTATTCTTTTTTGCACGGGCGGTGATAATCGCCAAAGTTACTAGGGACTACTTTCGCATGTTGCCAATCGCCTACATTGACCCTATGAATAAACTATAGATACGATTGAAAAACTTAAGATTGATTTTATCTGACTTTGATAAATTGAATTAGGATTTATTTCTAATACAGGATCCTACGTGTACTACAAAAATTACTTTTTAAATATACTGAAAAAAATATTTGGTAATATGAATTAACAGCTGCGATCACGGAAAATTTGTTTGGATCTATCAACGCATTTGAACTGATTACTCCGTTGATGGACTAATGAATCTGGTATAGCTGTTTCGAATGTGTATTACACTCAACGTGGTTATACCATTTGATCCAATTGAACTTAAATAAAATTTAGTGAATCAAATCTGCGAGTACTAGAATATTCAAAATTGTGTCCCTCAAGGTTCGCCCGTCCCATACGAAAATAATTTGTAAATAATATATGTATATGTGATATCTGATATAGTTCATATATGCATATATTAAATATACAATATAATATGTACACATTATATTTAATGTATATGTCTTCCCATGTATTGATCAATGTGCATGTTTACACTTCGGTTTATACATTGTCATGCCGTGAGGAAGTAAAATGATCTTCAACACTTTTAACAATGAGAAATAGTAAAAACAAAACTATTTTATTATATCTCTGTTTCTTTAACAATGGCATAATTTCTAATATACTGTTTTTCTATAAACAAGTGAACGATGCTCACTCGGAGCCTACAGTTCGAAACTTAACTTTTAGTTGCATCTGCATAAATGAGGAGAGCTACTACGCCTTAGTACAATTTTGCTGACAAAGGGTTTCTTATCGTGTGGTACTAAGAATACTAACCTAAGAAAGGGAAAGTACAAAGCAAATAACTAATTGTAAGTAACGCTTAAGGCATAACACCCCCGCCGTTAGATGAAAATCCCCTTCTTACAAAATTACAATAAGGATTTTCATAGAACTAAAAGTATATTACATATTATCGTCGAATTCTGATGTGCGAAGTCTAGACCTAGATCGAGGAACCTTTCTTTTTGGCTCTGGTTGTTTGAGGCTTATAGTTTTTCTTTGAAAGATTGGAGACACATCTAAGCTTGACCGAATAGAACTGGAATTGACATGGGCCAATGTCTCATTGTCATCATTGCCATAATTAAAGAGACAATGATTATAGACAGAAGTGCAGGGCTTGAATGCCCCTAACGTCAAGCATTTAAGAAGATAAAATATTTCAAACTTATTCGTTAAGTACCAATGTTACTAACCTGGCTAAGATATAAATGGCATACGTGATCCAACTTATTGCTTCCTCATACAATATTTTTGTTCTCTGATGGTTTCTTATTTCTATTGCTTCTCTTGTTACTTCGTCTAATTGGGTGCCATATTTAGTTTAATCACTTATTTTAACATCAGGGTTTCTATTGCGTGAATTTTTATCAAACTGAGGTTTAACTGTGGATCTTTAATTTGAAAATGTTTGCTAAACTTATAAATTATCAAAGGTGTAAAGGATTTATTGTTCTCCCGATCCTTTCTGTTTGTGAGTGAAGTATCACATCATTTGAAACGACTGTACATCCGGGTGCAATCCATAAAATTTTTGTTCCCGTTATAATCGTTTCTTCTGTCCTATTGCAAATAATTTTTATCGATTCTGACGAAGGTGTGGCTTATACCCACTTATTGTTATTTTTGAATTGTATCCACATCGTACGAGTTATTGATATCATTTTAACATTACAATGTTCTTCTCTTACTTTGAACGGTTCATTGACAATTTTGCTCATGTAGGTATCGTGTGCCTTGATATAATACTTTGGATAAATGCTTATACAGAATCGTTGTCCTTTAGTAATAATAATTAATAGTATATAATAATAATTAGTAACAATAATTAAAAATCATTTTTCGTAATTCGTAATGATATAATCGTGAGTAGTCGAGATATATGCCATTAAATTATCTCTTACAAGCTTGGGCGCAGGAATTATTCTATAAGCTATATAGTTTCCTACTTCTAAAATTGTTATCTTAATTACATCAACCAATCGGTATCCTATAACACTTATTGCTACTTCGCTGATTTCTAAATATTCAAAATAATATCCTTCGTGAATGGCATTACGTCACTACCCTTTTCATCTCTTATCAACTTTATCGAACTCGTGAGCAAATCAGGCGATAATAATTGAGGGTTAATTCGTCCACCCTTACCAAAAGTAACAGATTCAATTAGTATTCTAACGTTTCTGTCTAATTCCATCAAAGCTAATTCAACTTTTAAACACATTTCCGTAATCAATTAATTATTTTGTAGTTCTACTTCCTCTTTTGGCAATTTCTTCAAATTTTCGTCAATACTTTAAAAATTGTTGTCAATGTTTTTAAACTTTGCGTTATATTTGACGAACAGATTTTCGGTTTTTTGTAGACTTAATTTCAATATGTAAGTTTGATTTTTAAATAATTCTCCAATTCTCTTGTTATCCCTATGAACGGCATCTATTTCTGAATTATAATATGATGCATCTTCTGCATTCATAGTCCCGAAAAGTGCTATACTAATACTACCAACGAAATTAAATAAACCTCGTTTACTCATAAAATGAAAACTTGGACTTATCTTTTCTGATAATTTCTAGTTGGCTTTGTAACCTTGCGATGGTATTTCGATCATTGCATTTACTGGCACAAATAGTTCCGAGAGTGGTTAATCCTTTCGATATTTCCGATTCTTCGAGTGTCAGCTCATCCATATTGATGTAAACGACTACATTGTAGGTCTCATGAAAGAGTCTTACGTCCTCCAGATATTCCATGTGGAGGTTTGGCAATGTACTGAATTCGAATTCTGCGAAATTTTTCCCACCATGCCTGGGAAGATTACTCAGAAGAACTCTGAAACAAATTGACGTTAGAATATTTTAATCTATTGGCATGCACAATAATTTCTTTGTTTTTCTTTTCTATTTTGTAATTGACGTCCGAAATTTTGTCTAGCACTTTGCATGGTCCTTCAAATGGTACATTCTGGGCGTTCGTTTTTTCGTTGGCTGTACTTTCCTTTCGCAGCCATATTAGTCTCCAGGCCGGAATTCTTGAGGACTTGTCCTTCTGTCGTATCGTTCTTTGGTCCTTTGTTTGCTTTCTAATAGTATTTGTTTGCTTTCGTCCAAATTTTTTACGATTTTCTTTCGTAGTTCGTCCAGATATTCAAAATATGGAATGCTAGTATTTTTGTTCACTGTTGAAACATCCTTCGGGTTGGATCCAAAAACTAATTGAAAAGGTGTATAACCAGCACTCTTGTGTTTAGCGATGTTATAATATAAATTGGCCAAATGAATCCTGTCGTCTTAATCGTCCGAATTCTCGTTATTAAAGTGCCGCAAATAGTCCTTCAGAACTTGATGACTCCGTTCCAGGCTCCCATTACTTTGAGGATGGAAGCTTGTAGTCGTAATTTGCTTAATTCCCAACATCCTTTCAAAATTCTTCATGAGTTCGCTCGTAAAGTTAGTTCCTTTATCAGTTAATATATTGCGTGGTACACCGAAGTAACTGGCGTAATATTTTAGAAATGCATCTATAACGGTGGAGGCCGTAAAATCTTTCATTGGTATTCCAACAAAATATTTAGTCAGGCAGTCTTCTATTGTCAGAACATATTCATTACGATTTTTGGTAAGAGGAAAGGAATCGCATACGAGTATATCCATCGCGATTTTGTCATTGAACGATCCTGGAATATTTGTTATTATCATCGGCATTTTTGTTGGGTGTCGATTAGTTTTATTTCTTTGGCAAAAGGAGCATCCTTTAATGTAGTTTTCCACATCTTTCCTGAGTGTTTTCCAAAAATAATATTCTGAAATCCTGTAATATGTCTTTTTAATTCCGCCATGTCCTCCTAGAAAACTGTCGTGGTTTTCTTTCAAAATCTTCTCAATGTCTTCGCGTTGGGGTATTATTCTTCCTTTGTCATGCAGTGTTCCTATGACAGAATTGTTCGCGCCGTATCTTCTCTATGGCTTTTCTGGGAAGCCCCGTTAGTCGAGCACATCCGTCGTGGTCAACGTAGAGTTCCTTGATTTCTTCAGCTATCGTTAGATACCTCAGTTCTGCGATCTTCTCAACCAGACCTTTGCTGGTTATGTCTGGATTAATTTCCCACAGTGACATGATATTCTTGGTTCTCATTCTCAGAGTGAACCTGAATCAATTGCGAATTCACCTCCAAATGAACGGTACATCCACACTACTTTCAGGTATCCAAGCATTTGTCAGAAAAAGCTGCTTTCCCAATTTAACGAGTTTAGCGGGTTCTTGTGGTTCCGTTTCTTGTATTTCGTCTCTTTCTGTTCGTTGTTCTATTTCTTCATATCGTCGGCATTCATTCGACGAGTTATTACAACAGGGTTCCTGGATAGAGCATCAGCGTTCGCATTGAAACTACCTTTCTTGTAGTATATCTCGTAGTCGTAATCTTCTGTTATCCTCCATCTCGCTAGTCGCGAATGAGGATCTTTGTGGTTCATAAACCAAATCAATGGGCGATGATCTGTTACAATCTTGAACTTACGACCATACAGGTATGGACGAAAATGCTTCACACACCATACTATTAGGAGCAGTTCCTTTTCAACAGTCGAATAGTTTTGTTCTGCTTCGTTTAAAGCTCGACTTGTATATGAGATCGGGTGCTCTCTTCCATTTTTTTCTTGTGACAATATTCCGTCCAAAGCTATTCCAGACGCGTGAGTGGTCAACGTGAATTCCCTTGAAATATCAGGATAAGCCAGAATTGATTCCTTGCAAAGTTCTTCTTTCAGTGTGGCAAAGGTTTTTTTCTTACTCGGCCCCCCAAACAAATGCAACATCCTTTTGTAATAATCGAGTCAAGTTTTTTGTTTTCTTACTGTAGTCCTGTATAAACTTTCGATAATATCCTATCAGGCCTATGAATTGATTAATGTTTTTAGCATTTTTTGGCTTTGGAAATTCCATAACACTTTTACACTTTTCTGGATTTGGCTTCACGCTTTCTGCAGTAATAATGTGACATAAATATTGTAATTCTGGCTTGAGGTACTCACATTTGTCTGGCTGTACCTTTAGCCCAGTGTCTGTCATTCATTTCAGGAAGAGTTTTAATTTCCGGTTGTACTCCGTCAATATGCTTCCATAAACAACATCATCAAGATAAATAAAACAGGTGTTCCCGATCAGTCCTCTCAAGGCGTTATCCATCATCCTTTGAAAGATTGCAGGAGCATTTTTTAAATCGAATGGCATCCTTAAAAATTCAAAATCACCGTGTACGCCACACGCCACACTAAATGTTGTTTTTTCAAGGTGGTTCCTTTTTCATTTGGATTTGATGAAAACCGCTTGCTAAGTCAAATGCCGAGAAATAGCGTGCATTGCCTAATTGATCCAACATTTCATCGATGTTCGGTAAAGGGTACACGTCCTGGCGTGTTTTGTCATTTAATCTTCGAAAATCTATAACTATTCTCCATTTTTGTTTTCCGGATGCATCTCGTTTTTTTTGGAACTACCCACAACGGTGAATTGTATCGAGAGTTGGATTCTTGAATAATCTCTTTTTTCTGCATTTCTTGAATCTGTCGTGAGATTTCCTCATGTTGATCGGGTGGATAACGGTATTGTTTAACGTTAACTGGCGTTTCATCGATTGTTTCGATCGCATGTTCTGTTAATTTAGTACATGGCAATGGGTCACCGGGTAAATGGAAAACACCTTGAAATGAGTCGATAATTTTCCAAAGTTCATTCCTATCCTTTTGGCTGAGAATGTGACTTGTACGCGTATTATCTTTCAGTAAATTAGATCTTTCCGTGGAATAATTACATTCAAATTTCAACATTTCCAATTTTTGAGACTTTCGATTGAAAATGATTTTCCGTTGATTTGCTAGAATTATCGCATCTTCTTTTTCTAAAAAGGGACGTTCTGCATTAACGTCTTCTTCGAGAGGAAAATTATTAGGAACGATAAGGAATATCTGTTCAACGTCATCGATAGCAATTTTGCGTTCTTGCGTACAAATTATTGGAGTTTTGTTAATGCCGGCGATTTTCGCCAGGGTTTTTCCAACGGGTAAGCTTGCTGTACAATTTAATTTATGGATATTTACTGCTGCCCCTGTGCCTGCCAAGAGTGAATGAGATCGTTCTCCGACGGTGCTGCCGACTCTGATGACGAAGCTTGCTCCGGGGTTTCGGCGGGTTTTTGAAACTCTGTATAATTGATCTGATTCGGCGGTGTATTTGGCTGTCGTCGCGACGGAAAATTTGTATTCGTCTGTTTACTCGGGCAATTTCTAATAAAGTGTTGTGTTTCCTTTTCTGTTTCTAGCGCCAAATTTTGAGCTTCGCGAACGGTTGTTGGTTTGCCAGCCTTGACGAATAGTTTAATGCTAGGACGAAGACCTCGGATACAGTAACGTCCAATTGAAGTGGAACACTTGTGTTTTTGTGTATTTCTGTGAAACTATGACCGATTTTGAAAAATCAAAGACATATTTCCTTCCCGTTCGAATGGTAAAGGTTTTATCCCGATCGGATGCAAAATAGCCGACCGGCAGAGGTTGGAGTGAAATAGTGCATTTTGGGACTTTTTGAAAAGTGCGAGAACTAGTGGTTCCAGAAGGAAATTCACATTTCTAATTACGGCACAAGAGAGAGCATCCTTTAGCATTAAAAAAACACCCCCATTGAATCCCTGTAGCATCACTCTAGGGGGAGCCTTGAAGCGAAAAAACTTAACTGGCCATAACTTGCGAACGCGCCGGCCAATCTGGTCCAGTTTCTGCATGATATCATCTTTAATGATACTGCAGATTCTCACAAAATTATTGTTTTCGGAAATGATCCCGTGACGGAAATCTCAAGATTTCGGAAGCGCACCCGAAGCTTCCCCGCCATTTTTAATTGGGAATGCGATGAAATAGAAGTTTTATATTTATCCCATTTTGTAGCTGTGATTTCAACGATTAAAACGCGCCTTTAAACATCCGAAAATGAGTATTTTAAGGGGTTAAATTTTTCATTTGAAGAAACGCCTAAATTTTGCGAGCGTCGCTCAGGGTACTCGGGTGACAATCACTTGGCGCGCGTGGTAGGGTAGTAGTCACCCGAGAAATACACAAAAACTCAAGTGTTCCACTTCAATTGGACGTTACTGTATAACGGATATATACATACAAAATGTTAGACATACTTTATTTATAAATTTTCAACCAACAAAATTTTCCCTCCAACGTTTCACACACATTCTTCAAGTATGAAGTAGTGACATGACGAAACAACATCTACTGCTTCTATGTAATTTCATTAAAATTAATTTGCGTCTTACGCAGCTTATCGAGCAACTCATGTTACTGAAAATGTTAGAGGGAATTTTCCTGGGAAGGAAAAAGAGGGAAAGGGTTAGAGGGAAAACTAAAACAAATTTTTCCAAACATTTTTTGGCAAATGAATGAAATTGCATTGCAAGTTGATCACTGCATAAAATTCGAAATGCAACATGCAATAACAAAAAATGTTTATATATATTTTTACAAACAATATTCCTTAAAACAATAGGACCTGCAAATAAAAGAAAAAAACGTAACTCTGTTGCCTTCCATTGATGAACACAAAAAATTGACCTTGCTTTCTTCTGAAATTCTGAGGGTTGTTGTAGTTTTAAGCACAACAATGTTCGGGATATTTCTTTCTTTTGTGTACTACTCAAACGAACTGTGAATGGCCCACACATAAGCAGCTCCAATATTTTTTTCATTGCACCTACACATGCTAAGTGCATAAAATCTAAAGCAAAAGCAGTTACCATATTAACTTCCGGTAGTATTGATTCCAAAGGGGACACGTCAGTGTGGTGTTCAGGGTCGTCACGGCTTTGAAATGATTCATTTGTTCTTAATTTATGATGAACACCGGGATAAACAACTTTTGAGCCTTTTCCGGATTTAGTCTGTATTCCATACACCGTGCATCTCTCACATGCACTATAGCCACCTTGCCCTTTTGTACATTTTAAATACGACCGCGCTGGTGTGTCCGCAACGAAGCACTTTAAACGAACTATATATTTCTTATTAAATAATATAATCCGGGGGGCGACCGTAGCCCAGTGGTTAGGGTAGTGGATTCACGACCGAAAGGTTCGGGGTTCGCGCCCAAGCTCCCAGCGGCACTCACCAATGGGTTTTCATATGAAAACTTAAGTGAGTAAATTATACGGATTTCGCCCAACACTGTTCGGATTCGGTGTATAAACTCTGTAGGTCCCCTCACGCCCATGCTTAGTTGAATAAGGCCCGATTCCGCAATGTACATCGCCATCTAGTGTTAAAACTTCCAATCCTTGATTATTAGGACCAGTTACTGGCACATGTCCCCCATTGGGGATACAGCCATAAGGAAAGGAAGGAAGGAATGTTCCCATTGGCTACGTTTTCTATACTCTCGTATTACGACTGTTGATTAGAAAAACAGAGGGCTTGCCCGCCAGCAGTCACCACTTTTCCTATCAGCCAATCATATTTCCTATGCTTGTGCGTAGTCCATGCTATACGTCGATGACTTTTAGCATCTTCACTACATTTAAGTTATACAATCGACCTCCTGATCTAAAAGAATTAACCAGTTCCTAATATTCCTTACAAGTAAAGATATCTATGATTTGTTAATTCCTGTAGATCAGTATTAACGTATCCGGTTTAAAACCGTCGTGTAAACGTAGTCACTGGCGTATCTTCTCATTGAGGGGACAGCCATAAGGAAAGGTAGGAAGGGGAGGTCGTATTCAGTCGTATTTTAGACGTGTAATGTGTCGTGAGATATCATTCCTATCCTCGTCCATTTTGTTAAAAGCAAAATTAAGGAAGGGTTACTAGGTTTCGGCTACAGTTATACTAATTTAAATTGTTTTCTCTTGTATGAACTTTTTCAAATAATTTGTTGGCGAATGGCACGAAAGAGCGAGGGGTGGAGGGCGTCGCCATATTGGCAACTTGTAACTTTTAGTAAGAAGGAACCAAAAAATAACCGAAGAGTGCTCGTTTCTCCATGATAATAATGCCTTGGAATATTATAAATTAATCGTGCCTACGTAATACATCATCAGGTTTGAACTATTTATTGAATCGGGTACTCGTTTACGAGTTTTCACCTTTTCCTGAAAAATGGTAAGTTTCGTTTGACGACTTTTCTTTGTACTATCTGCCCTAAAGTATTGTATAATTAATGTATTTTATCGTTTTGATGGTGTACTGCATACATATTTATTATTATTAAAATCTTTCTAGAGTTTCTTTGGATTTGGTCAATCTGCTGACATAGAGATTACTTTGGATGGTGTTGACACCAGAAAGACTGCAGATATTAAGTCCGAAGATGGAAAGAAAGAACGCCACTTATTGTATTACGATGGGGAGACTGTGTCTGGCAAGGTAAGAATCATTAAAATCCTTGCTCTTGCGAAATACTAATAGAGATGGACAGTCACAATTTAAATGGTGACCATGGATACATAGATATACTTTATAAATTTAGGTTAAAAAACAAATTTATTAAAAACTATGGTTTCAATATTATTTATGTGAATTTAAATTCATTATAAATTCTTAAACGCTTTCTCTTTTTAATTGAACATATATAACTTTTTTGCTTTAATTTAATAGTAGTATTTATGTCTGAATGTAAATGGACATAATCAGAAATATAGAATGTTTAGTTTAAAAAATTGTAATTAACAGAATTTTGTTCGATTTTTTTTCATGATCAAAGTTCTTGATAAATTTTACCTGATAAATGATTGATTAAACTGAAAAAGAAATTCAAATAGATTTCACATATTAAAAATTAAATTGGTCTTTTTTAGTTTTGGCTTAATTGTTGCAAGCCATACCAAGTTGCATACCAAGCCATGTTGCATACCAAAATTATGATTAATTTTATATAATGTGTCATCAACTTTATGTTTCCACAAGCATAAGAAAAGTATTTACAATGAATTAGAATTAATACAGACAGTACTGTTATATACTTTTGCATGAAATTAGTTTTCTACTTAGACTTATAATAATGATGATATTTATCTATCTCATAATCACTATTAAAATTGTGAATATCCATATCCATTAGGATTTCATAATAGAAAATAAGTTCTTTTTAATCATGGTACACCAGTGTAAATTATTTTTGATACTGTGGGTAGAAGGAGCAATGAAATTGTTGCATATAAAAAAGAAAGTAGGAGAATACAAAATATAAAACTGCTATAGTATTACAATAAAGGTTAAGCAACACAGGTAGAGTTTAGAAAGGGTAAGACCTATGGCAGATAACATATCTATCCTTAGCTGTGTCTTAAAAAGAAGTTGAGTGAGAAAAGAGTTAAACTTTGTGCTTCTTTGGTGTATTTGAAAGCAGTCTAAAGGAAATATACATTGAAACAAGAAACATAGTTGAGATAGGAAGTCTAGTTTTGAAAAATGTTTTGACTGGAATGTACAAGAGTATTAAGACAAAGCTCTCTATTTAGCATAATGACAATTGTACTGTTTTTAATAAATATTGAAGAATTGACAAAGGATATGTTTAGGAGATTCAAAAAATACCTGAAGGAAATAGATGCTATTGTTAATATAGAAAAATGAAGCATGCTATGCTTTCAAAAAGGGACAAGAAGAAAGAAAAGACAATTAATATGGATATTAAAGGGAAGATATGAAAGAAAATACATATTCCAAAAGAATGAAAAAGATAATAAGAAATCTCATAAAGAAGGAAAGTAAGATAGTAGGAAATTTTAAGAGAAGGTTAATGCTCTGTAATTAGTTAGTTAAGACTGTGCCTCATTATCATTCAAATAAAATGTAAATGAAAATTGTAAACAAAACGATTTTGACAGAGATTATTTACCAAATCGGAGATGAGCACAGATTCCACAAGATTAACAATCATTTCCATATCACTTCTGCAAATGTAATAAAAAAATGTTTCCATTTGAATTCAAATTGAGATTGAAATTTTAGAGTCGGATTACTCTTTCAGTTTTTTTTTTCTACAAAGGTGGTATCGAAATGATTTTTAACCTTGCAGAATGTCTCCTATTCTCCTCTTTGGGAAAGAGTCGTTGTCAAAATCCTGTTGCTTCTGATTTTCGTATACATCTTACTCACATGGTGAATAAAAGGTCTGGAGTCCCCTTAAGCGGATTCTTATCTATGTAACATAAGAGTGAGGATACAAAGACCAAATTTAATTAGAATGAATACAAATAAGATTCTTTAAATGGATACTAAGCCTGAGCAACTACATTTCGACTTATATAGTATTGAAAGAACCAAAGAGAATGAAATTGAAGATAATAGTAAGAGAAAGAGCTTTTTGGAAAGAGAGCAGACTAGATAGTGAAGTATTTAAAAATGTTACAGAGGGATACATATATACAAACTGCTAAACCCATGCCTAGCAGATTAAAGATGACAGATTCGATTTTATAAAAGCAATGGTTAAGTCAAATTATCCAGATGTAATAGAAAACATATGCAAAGTGAGAAGAGAGGATTTACCAAAGTACCTGGAGAAGTAAGAAAATAGAGGTAACCAAAAATTGATAGCAAGATGAACATTTGGCAATGAAGAAAGAGATAATAGATAGTAGAAAACGGACGAGAAGAGATTGTGTAAGATCTGCCATAGACGAAAATAGATGTTACAGATTCTGACGTGACTAAAATGGAAATAAAAGATACAAGATAGAGATAAGAGGTTATAAGACAAATAAGATAGGAATTGAAAATATTAGCATGATGAGAATATTAGGAGAAAAAAGAGAAGGGATAGGTTAATTAAATAAACCAGCAAGAACGAGGAAAGAAATAGTTTAAGAAGTATTTAAGTTACATATTATTTGTACCAAAGTCCTATTTCAAGATTGAGAGGTCAAAATAAATTAATTTTATCTATATTTTTGGTAATTATCATTATTTGTAACCCTCTGAAACTTATGAAGCTTAAACCTACAATATAATATATCCACTTTCTGTTGATCTAAAACTTAGTAAATTGTCAGTACTATTTTCTTCTTGGTTTTCAGATAAACATATAAACATTTGTTCATTTCTCTTTTCCCCTTCAGTTGCATCAATGTTATGATTTCTTCCTTTAATTTCATATATAAGAATTAGTATATTTAATTTATTAACCTTTAAGTACCAAGACGTGGTGTCACAGACCATGCACCTGGCACTATTCATAGGTAAGAATGATACCTCGGTACTTAAAGGTTAAATAAACTCGCTGCTTTTAGTTTGTCTGTAGCCTGAATTATCAAAAAATATTAATTTTACATAAATACTTCTGTGTTACTTGACGTATATCTAATAAATGAATAAATTGTTACTATTAACTGCAAAACTGTTTCAAATATTAGGTCTGACTTCAATGCATTGAATATTTATGACCCTGCTTTTTAATATTTTATTTAAAATGTTGAACTATATATTTTTTTTTTACAGATAAGTATTAGTCTACGAAAGGCTGGCAAGTTGGAGCATCAGGGGGTTAAGGTTGAATTTATCGGACAAATAGAGCTGTACTATGATAGGGGTAACCATCATGAGTTTACCAGTCTCGTGAAAGAACTAGCGAGGCCAGGGGAACTGACCCATAATACAGTATACCCTTTTGAATTTGCCAATGTTGAAAAACCTTTCGAGAGTTACACAGGTTCAAATGTTCGGCTGCGATACTTTCTCCGAGTAACAATTGTTCGGAGACTTAGTGACATTGT
>JARPRH010000762.1:51544-62347 GCA_031763665.1 Calameuta haemorrhoidalis
GAGATGGACCATCCGGTTATTACAAGCACATAGTACGCGTAAATGTTCTAGAAAAGCAAGTAGTACCTTTAACCCATGGAAGATTCGAAGTATCTCGTATACTTGCATGGGACCAGGTGAACAACACCATGTGAGTAACGAAGACACAAAAATCCTGAACTAATCCGGAAATGAAATACCTTAACGTCGACACTCTGTTAAAGCTATTTTATTGGTATTCCTCAACTGCATCCTGGACAACGACATCTTTATCGCGTCAGCTCTCTATTACCTCATGTCGGATCTCCTTTACATGCACCAGTTTGCCTGACCTGTACAAGCTCTTCGAAGATTGAGAGTCACTACGTCCTCGCCGATGGTCAGAACAAGGTGCACGCATCCGGAAGTCGTTATAACAGTTGGACAGACAGGAGCGATTGGAGCGATCAGTATGAAGCTCAGGTGGAGACTGTGGAACAAGGAAACGTGGAGATTGGACCTAGTAGGAAAGAGAATACAAAGATGAAACCTACATCAAGTAAGTATGCCTGATGAATCCAGCCGTAGAGGAGTATATTATTTGATGGATTGACTTGATTAATTATTATCTTCGTTTATACCTTTATTCTAATACTCCATATTATATGAGAATTCATCGTTTTCGTTGAATTCCGATAATAATTCAAAGGTTTTTAAAAAACGTATCGCTTGTTCAATATTTCTCTGACACACACACACACGCACATACGTACACGAGTTGGTAGGAATTTTTTTACATGGCACACGTGTATACGGTGTATTTCACGAAAGATAACATATTGGGAATATATTGTATGCTTCACTGATAGAGTGTTCATTCTTTGAAGTTTACGAAGCTTAACATGGGAATCAATAACCCAATAAATTTTAACGCAATAGGATCGTCCTGTCCCTTTGACTATTTCGCAAGATTGTGATACATTATATTCCCGAGTAACGCTGCTAGATAAATGCACGGTATACATTGGGCGTATTTATTTATGTCTCAGTAGACTTGGGCTAACCAGAGTAATAGACGAGGACTCGTATCGACCAACAGTGTAGAAGAATGATCCCTATATATCAATTTCATCAGCTTCCTATCTTCTCCGATCAATATTTGCACCGTCTATGAAAGTAGCATGTGATCCAGGTCCACCCCATCAGATAAAGTAGTTTGCCTAATGCATAGTAGTGGTCATAAGAACCTCTTAGAATTTCTTTTGTCTTTCATCCGCATCAAAATGATCATAGTAAATAAGCTGTTTTTTTTCCTTACCATATACCTCCTTTTCACCATTGTTGCAAGTAGCCACATATATATATATATAAATCATATACCATAGCACATGACCTAGCTTACCATGCGAGCAACAGTGACAACAGGATCATAGACAAAAGCGTATATCATTTGTGGCTTAGGGGTGGTTTGAGGATCACGCTTCTTCCTTCGCGAAGGAGGAGATAGGCTTAACGCGTATAACCGGAAGTCCTACTAAGAGCTTGATGTAGAAACGATCAGTGATAAGTCAAATGGACTATAGTTCGTGGCGTTTTTAGGTTAGTCTCCCCCATTATCAATGTTTATACATAGCCTGCCCAGGCAGTTACCGTTCCTGGCATTATTCAGATGTCGATTTATTGTAAAGATTTCTTAACAGCTGCCATTATTGGGACAACAGTCACAGCAGGCAAAATACCAACGCCTGGCCTAAGGTGCGGCATTCCTGACCCAGAGCCTTCTTATTCGTACCGTTTATTGCCATCTTGTATATGAGTGCTGACAGAGTGATGGACGGTGGCCACACGTAATCAGGTAGAGACGGTATATAACGCTTTTCTGTTAGTTGAAATACATGTTTTGTTATATAATGGCGCGTTTGCGTGTGCGTGTATGTGTATGTGTGCGTGCGGCGAGTCTGTGGAATGATCACAAAGAATTAAAGCAGATGATTAAAGCAGACTGTATATTATATGCCGAGTATATAGAATATATATAAATAATTTTTTTTACAATATATTCGATCTATATCTTCTTTTTTTATCAAGAAACCCGCGATACCGTTACGCCGGACATGGCCATTTATAGATGGGTCGATCGATTTATTTACGAGTATACCACTGTAACACGGTTTGTCGGCCATTTTTGTAGATAAGAGAAAACGAAAGCGCTATATCCTTTATCCCAAATAATAGAATCATGCTTGTATATTATACATGCTCAGAATTGTCATCTCTTCACGGTCTTCCAATTTATTCTACGTAGTACACGTTTCTCCTGTATTTATTTTTTTTTCGAGCACGAGATATATCGAGTATTCTTTGTATACCTATATTGCTAGAATCAGACTGTCTTTATATCATCTCTATACGCAATACATCACGTTCATTCGATATCTATATGATGGATGAGGACATCACTCTTATACTTGTATAATACGTCGTGACTAATACCCTTTGGTTCCTGTATTACGGTGAGCGCGGGAGATTCGTGATAATATTTGAATTTCGTTTCAAAAACCATTGCTATTGTTATCGATGCTTTCGCGGTGATCTCGATGCGAGGGATTACGTGAAGGTAAAAATGGATGTGTCGGTTTTTATATCGAATATGTATATATACATACGGAGAAAATGGACGATGCACAGTTTGAGGGAGGATAAGCTCAGAACGATATATCTTATTGTTATCGAGGGGATCACAGGGTGAATAATGTAATTTGAAATATTTTTCAAAGCTTATCCCGCCTTTCTCCTGCTCAGCGTCAAGTGATCTATATGCTTTAAATGTGCCTTATGATAATCAACTATTTATCGTTGATACACAGTTTCTTGCGCAAATGTTATTTATATTTGTAACGTCGAGCAGGGATGAGATCAAGACGCTTGCGCGTTAACAATATGAAATTTATCGATTGGCTTTATATTACGTGTATATGCAGCTATGAATTTTCTTGAAGGATAAGATCCTTTTTTAGGTACCTTTGATCGCATCCCTATGGAGGCAATTGCATAAGATTGATCGATCAGCAGGTCAACTACTCGAGGATCCATGTCCGCACACGTCTGGATATATTGGCATGAATCAATTGGACGATATTGTATAGTGCTTTTTATTAATTTTATCTCGAGTGTTGCTCACATTTGTATTATATAGATATCGTTCGTCCATATGTGAAGACAATGTAATTTCGCAGATCTTTTTTAACGTTTTATCTCCGTTTGTTTAAGATTTGATGGAACCTTGCCAATATCACAGTGCTGTCTTTTCGCCTGGTTTGGAATACTTTGTACTGGAATGCCTGGGTCCAGGTATACCTACTGTGTCGTTGTACAAAACGGAAATGCCTGAACCACGTTTCATTGCTTTGCTTCAGAACAATACGTTACTTCGTGTAAGTATTAAATAATAAGTGACGCGATGCTCGTTGATATTTTTATTGGCAATTTTGTGATTTCTAGGAAAGGGTATCGAAGCTGGCACTTCCGCAGATAAAAACATTTCCAGTTCAGATAAGTGGTGGTTATAATGCACAGGTTAGATTGTATCTTCCACCTGGTTTACGGGAGGACGAAATCACACGTTATCCCATGGTAGTTCAAGTGTACGTAATTGAAAAAAAGAAATGTGGATACCGGATAGTCAGATGAGGTTGAATTATTTTGAAAAATGATTTTCTTACCTCAGGTACGGAGCGCCTGGTACTCAGTTGGTTACCGAGATGTTTAAAATCGACTGGAATACTTATCTTGCCAGTAGAAAAGGCGTGATAGTTGCTCAGATTGATGGTAGAGGAAGTGGAGGTCAGGGTTATAAACTACTTCATGAAGTTTACTACAGACTTGGTTCTGTCGAAGTGGCTGATCAGCTGGAAGTTACCGAGTAAGTGAAAAATACATGAAACGTAGATGAAGAGAAAAATGTATTTTTATTTTTAAAATATATTACTTTGTCATACAGATATTTGCGGGATTCTCTTCACTTCGTGGACAAGAGACGCGTGGCTGTATGGGGATGGAGCTATGGTGGATTCGTAGCAGCTCTCGTACTAGCACATCCTAAGCAGGATGTCTTTCAATGTGGAATAAGCGTGGCGCCGGTGGTGTCTTGGAAATTATATGGTAATAATTATTGAAATAATATTAAATCATTATTATAAAAAATGATTGATTTCATTTTAAATAATTTTATTCGCAGATTCCGCTTACGCGGAGAGATACATGGGATCGCCAAACGTGACATCAAATTACAAAGGATACGCCGAGTCTGACGTGTATATCAAAGTCGAAAATTTACGCAATAAAATGTTTTATTTGGTTCATGGAACGGCGGATGACAACGCTCAGTTCCAGCAGTCTATGGCGCTCGCTCGACATCTCGCCAAAAAAGGAATTCTTTTCAGACAACAGGTTTCTGCTCTTGAATTAGTATCGTTATTGACGTTATCGGTGTTACGGTCCATCCGTATATTTTCTCGAGCGTCCTCGTAACCGCTGATAAAGTCTTGGATTAAAATGCGAAATGTTCTCTAGGTGTATCCGGACGTAAGTCACAGCTTGGCAAGTGTAAAGGGACATCTGTATCTGTCGATGGCGCAGTTCCTGGACGACTGTTTTCAAAAGCAAGTACCTGTCGACACCAAGGCTGGTCTTGGTAGCGGTGGCCACGGGATGTAAGGAGTGTCACGTGATATTTCAATAAGAAAGAAATTTAAGAATAAAAAACCAATATAAAATATTAGTCTGGTGAAAAAAAGTGTACATGGCAAAATGCAATCTGAAATATCTCCAAATTGTGTTCTGTTTAATAGAAAATTTACAAAAAAAAATATCAGCTCTCATTGTATTTTCCCAGACGATATCTTTATTCGTATAAATTAAAGGACAAAGAGGACAGTTGTTTCTATGCACAGTGAAATTCATATAAGGCGTCTAATCTTTCGTTTAATATTTTTATTAACATCGGGTTATTGGCAAAACTATAATAACACCGAGTGCGTGGCGTATTATGATAATATATTGGATTGTAAAATATATAAATAGTCAATGGCGATTATTAGCTATTAATAGAATGCCATTTATCTATTAACTTTAACGGTAATGGCAACGAACAATATTGGTCATGCTTTGTACATAGCGTAGTGTCATTAACAATAAATAGACACGAATATTTAATTGAAACAAATGAAAAATATGGCAGCACACAAACATTCCCTAAAGCTAGACACGCATGCGAATAATATTACACGTAAATCATTAACTTTAAGAAAAGAACGCTCACAATTTTCGAGAATAATATAGATAGAATGTAATTAGTAAAAATTGTATCCCTTATCTCTATATCTATATCCACCAGCGCATGGCTGAGGTAGATCCATTTTGATTGGTCGCGTTACCATAAGACGATGGCGCGTTTATTTGAAATAAATTATTGAGCTGCTATTAACCTATCAGTGCGAATAGTAATGCCATAACATATCGTTCCATTGTTCGAATATTTCCTCAAAAATATTTTCATACCAAGTATCGATCGACATTGATAATTTGATATACACTCCATTAAAAATCTATCTATAATTAACCACTTCATGATATAAAAAATGTAGATAACATCCTTCAATCAGAATAAATTTATTTATTCATGATCACTATCTTGAACAAATGAAACGTTCATTGACGCGATCAGTAACGATTGTTCCATGGTAAATGAAAACGATTTTTTAATGGCAATAGATATGGACGTCCAGATAAAATTCATTAGAGAGTAGATGCGCATATTTATAGGTACTTATCGTAAACAGCGTCTACCAAGTTAATGATGGAGTCACAAATCAGGCAGGGACTTAATGAATTTCTTGCTCGAGCATCTACCCAAGTGTAGCAGCATATGATTCTTAAGATTTGTCGGCTTGCTGAACCCTCGACTGCAAATGTGACATCTGAACGGCCACAATCCATTGTGAACATACATGTGGCTCTTGAGATCACCAGGTGTGGGAAAGGACTTAGAACATTGCGAACACTTGTGTGGTTTTTCCTGAAAACGTCGATTAAAATCGTTCGTGAGTTCCTGTATGAACAAACGATTGAATTCCACAAAGACGATTTTCAATCGGATGTAAAGCCAGATGAAAAACTTTTATAACCAATTAACAGTGTTAATTCGTATAATTTATAGCTTGATATCGGCAATGGTAGAGCGACAATTATTTACCGTGTGTTATACGTGCCTAGTAAATAATTGTGCTAAACTAAAACCGGTGTGTTCGAGTAGTCGCGGCTCGTTAGACTGGACGTGAGTTTTCTTGTATATCTATATATTTAGGTATGTTGGTAGATATGTACATATGTAGGTACACATACGTGATTCAAGATTCACCTGCCGATAGGAGTACATATATGCTACGGTATAGAGAGTGCACGTACGTGGATGTAATACGTATGCGGGTAAGATATGCTGTCGGATGAAATTGCAGCAACTGGTAGGAGGAGTTGGTTGGAATAATTAATATTTCAAAATTAGAATAACCAATCGAGGTACGTAATTAAATGGGTACCGATTGTGAATTGACTTGACGTTTCATTCAGCATGGATGCTTATGCATTCGTAGGTTTAATTAAGCTTCATTTACCCCGAAGTCGATCAAGCAATTTCATTCTGGTCTGATTTACGATCACACGGCATTTAGATAAAGTCAGCTCCGCGTAACTCGGCGCTCTTTAAATTTCATTTCACGGATACGGGGGACGCCCGGGCAAAAGATCTTACGAGAGTGTTTCGTGGATCCAGAGTTTTAATGGCGTATAAGTGAAACTCAAAAGTATGGGCAGTGCGCAGCAGTAACGCAGAACAGCCTCGAGGTACGTACGTTCTCTGTCTCTCTAATTGGATTGCATTCCAAGCGGTAGCAAGTAATGGGCCAATTACAGTAGCTGATGGCAGAGCAGTCTATATGGCTCCTCAGATATCATTACTTCGACGGATTAGAGAAACTCATACAGTTTTCTTTACGATAAATGAAAAGTTTTTGATCGACGTAGCTTCGTGTTTTCTAATTATCTGAGAGACTTCGTTAAACCTTAAAAGCACGATTAAGTGAAAGATTCTAGTTGAATTAATGGGTGCAATGTCCTTCATTACATTTAGGAGGAATTAAAATGTATATCTATCGGGTCGGTTAATTACCGTAGGTACACACAGGGTTATACGCGACAAACATACCATCTGAAGTTAGCCTATCGATTCGATTTCTATGGTAGAACCGGTAGAACTATATTGAGACGGTACGCTTGTCAGTGGACATAACCCTATTTACGAAGGTTGATTCTGGAGTGACGAAACTGTGAACATACCTTTATGTGAGTCATTCGATGATAGTAGAGGTTAGACGAGGCTGTGAACTTCTTTCCGCATACGAGACACTGATGTGGCTTTTCACCGCTGTGTATCCTCTTGTGCGTGTTCAGTGAGCTCGAGGTTGAGAAACCCTTGTTGCACACCATGCAGACGTGCGGCTTCTCTCCTTCAATTTAGTACCGGATAAATTATTGTCGGTTTGCCATTTTGCAAGTTTACTCGGACTCATTTATCTTGGCACGACTGTGCTCGCGTTTCTACTTCTCTTTTTCATGTGTACTCTACTTTGCCAGCGATGGCGATCTCGCGCCGACGATCGATCGCCGGGAGACTCGCCATGGCATTTTGAAAATTGTCAACGTCGCCCTGAGCCATTTTTGAATTTCTATAGAAGCTGCCTTGACATTACTCATATCTAGCGTACCAGTGTGAGTTCTCATATGCCGCTTGAGGAGTGATGGACGGTCGAAGGATTTGCCGCAAACTTCACACGGTAGTAGGACTCTCTCTCCTCTTTTGATCGTCGTGAGGATGCTGCAGTCTAAATGATCTCCCACGAAGGACAGGGTGGACGAGGATGATTCCTCTGAAGTTGACTCGTACTCGTCTACCTCGTAGAAGGAAGCTGTGTTCGAGGTTGACGAATGATCCGAGAGCAAAGCCATGGAGAGGTCCAGCGGCGACTCTAAAATATCACAGGGAACCTTAACGTGGTAAGAAATAGTCCTTTGTATTGCCTTTCTTATCTTTGCCGCTAATATCTCTTGGGCATCCCTGGTAGTTTGCGAATAATGTACAGATGGAGGTAGATAGGTCCATTTCTCTTTGGTATATCTATATACGACATCGTATGAATGTTCAATAAATATATTCACCGTCGCCATTCAGAGTCAAAGGCGAATTAGTTACGGTATGGCTGCGTTACGTTCTAGAATCTCAAGGAACGTCGCGCAAGACCCTCAAGCTGGAAATCATACGGTTACAGTGCATTCGGGTTGGCGGCAAGCGCGCGCAATCGAAAAGAAAATAATGAGACCGTCTACAAATCTGAAATGCAAATATCGGGCGGAATTTTTGTCGGTCGGATCAAGGTGGCCGCTTGTGATTCAAATGTGTAGCTCTCGCAAGGAATAAAAGACAGTACAATGGGTGGTGGCAGCTAGACGGTCCTTAGTTGCACTCCTGGCATGGTATTTCTTACAAACTTTCAGTCGCGAAGAAGAATAAGAAGAAGAAGACGAAGAGAAGCAATAAAGGATAAGAGAAGCTAGTAGAGTGGGAAGATGGAGTGTCCATTCGTAATAACTTATCCGTTAAATTCTCAGACGCCGTAACTTGACTTTCCTATCTGTGCTTCGGTTACGAAAAGAGGTTATGTTAACTAAAGCGTAATGTATCATTATGAGAGAATCAATAGCCAACTCAATTGCAACGGCTGCTATTTAATAAGGTACGAATCCAGGAATAGGTATAGGTTACGTTAAGACAGACGTCTTCTCAATTTTTTTTCAGATCATAAAGAAAAAGATCAATCCGTAGCTGCAGGAAACGCGCGTCCGGTATCATTAAGATCCTACCAGGTTGTTACATTAATCTCAAACCGTTAGTGTGTATATACAACCATTGCGTACTTACCATTCAAAATGGAATCGATGGTGCATCTGTAGATTGCTGAACGCGAGCATACGTCATGGGATATAAAGACAAAATTTTCTTGGGATGCTGGCAGAAACCATGCTACTAATTCTGTGTCAGGCTGGACATCCTTTATGACTTCAAATATCGGCTCCCCTAAATTACATAATTATTTAATTGGTTGAGATCACTTTTAATATTATGGAAACGCTTGGATAATTATGGACAATTTTTTTCGACTCACCTTTGACCTTTGTTCCTATGAGATTGACTTGGTCGTTGTAGGATTGTACGATACGTAGAAATCTTATCCAATTACATTGTCGTTTGTTTAGATTGTAATTTGAAAAAGATACCTCGTCGTAGCAGCCATATTCGCGCCTGATCTAAAGACACATTAGGCGGTGTACCAGTGATTGAACTTATAAGTTAGAAAATATAAGAAGTGAATATGGGGTGGACGGGGAAATTTGGATGTGTTAAATATATTATTAATTGTTATTATTATTTTGGAAGATACTTACGTCATTGTCATCAAGCAGGGAGTAGAGATCTATCTTGTCGAATCTGATTGAACCTTGAAACGGATAGATAAGGGTTCCTGAAGGTATGAAGACGTTGGACCATACTGATACTCGTAGATCGGCTACCAGGGTGGCCGTATCATTCTTAAAAAGATTCTTGCATGTGGATTGGTCGTTTGTCAGTACCAGGGAAAATTCTTTTGGTATCAAGACGCAAGTTTCCATAACAGAGAGAGGCTCTTCAAAGTGAAGATTTTGAAGAGCCGCTACAGACTCCCTAACTTCACCTCCACCGTGAATCCGTTGTTGTATTCAAATTTACACCGAGTTAACCAGTATGAGTATGTCAGTTGAAAGAAAAAAATTATGATCAATCAAAAAGTTTGCTAGAGTATTGATCAGTGAAAAAAATGCATAAAATTTATAATTTTAATTTTTAATACACCGCTCACCAGTGATTACTTCAGATTAATAAATAAAATTATTAGATCCGTGCGAGCATCTCGTTCCTCTCAAATTTCACAAAAATTCCTATCGATTTACCAACACTCGATCAAACAGCCCATTAGTCTTGAAACTAAACGAATTTCACGAACAATAATCTCAACGATAATAAAACCATGCGAATAATCAATCAGAAGTAATAACACAGTCAAGTAAGAAAATAACGTATCGATACGCGAACGAGAGAACAAGCGTGTCGTTCGTTGTGCAAGGTGCAGGGCCCTCGGCTGACTGGATGGGATTAACCGACTGATCTTGACCTTGCGACGGGTTACCAGCATTTGCTACCGAATGGGTAGCCCTTCTCCTCTTCCAGTTCTTCTCGACTCATCCTCTGATCTGACTATACTCGCACCCGGGCGCGCGAGTATAGAGCGAGCATAGAGAAGAGGAACCAGATACTTCTACTTCACGACGAGGAAGCGAGGCTACGTCTTGGTCGTCTTCGTCGTCGGCCTTGCGCTCCTCTTCGTCCTCTTTCTCTTGGTCCTTCTTGTCTACGGCTGCTTAAGTTAACCACGTGGGCGACTCGGCACCTGTCGTTCCTTGCACTCTTTTCAGCCTTTTCCAGCTAACAGCCAGGAGATCTCTCCTTCTCTCTCTCTCTCTCCCTCTCTCTCTCGCTCTCTCTTTCTCTCTCTTTTTATTTTCTTCACTCTTCTCATCTCGTGTTATTCCCTTTTCCCCCGTTCCTTCCTTTCCTACCAATCTCCTGCC
This sequence comes from Calameuta haemorrhoidalis, assembly GCA_031763665.1. Lineage (NCBI taxonomy): Eukaryota > Metazoa > Arthropoda > Insecta > Hymenoptera > Cephidae > Calameuta > Calameuta haemorrhoidalis. The sequence continues at coordinate 62,279 of JARPRH010000762.1, forward strand.
AACCTGCTACGGGAATCCAACTCACTTCGCGAACGAGCTGGATACTCGTACGTGGCAGTAAAGAAGTTT
>JARPRH010000762.1:69600-80615 GCA_031763665.1 Calameuta haemorrhoidalis
TATTATATATCTCCTTTAATTGGCGTATTACCACCGTAGTTGCATAGGGGCACGTCACACTCGTCGTCTATAAGCGTACGTTCCATGGTGTAACACCATGGACCCCTAGAATCCCTTGTAGGATTTCTACAATAATTTTTGGCAAGTCTCATTGACCTCTCAGGAAAATCAATGTCCTTTATATCAGGACTGACCTAAGGTTAATGATAAATTATAAGATTTTATTTTGAATACGATCGATTGCTTTGAACAAAAATTCTTTATGTGGTCAAAGTTATTTTTTTTTCACTTTATGCAACGGTCGCTCGGGCTGCCATGATTGACAGCGAATACCACCGGCTGTTGTCATTGCGGAACCCATATATTCTGTACCAAGATTTGTCAATTTGCATTTTGAGAAATCTGTTCGAGAAGCACGGTGAACTGTAAGGAATTTATATTAGACTGGAATTCATTTAAGTTTCAACGAGGAGCAATAATTAATTGACATACGTTTTTCATTGGTGGTTGAGGTTATGAAAATTGTTATGAGGTACAGCATCGCGTCTGCATTCATCATGTTTAATAATTATTGATAAACGTTATTTCTTGTAAGAGTAATATACATTAGAAAATACTATCACGCTTTGAGAGTTTTAATCTGCAATTAATATCATGACGATGCAGTTTCTTGAAATTATCATACATTATAATGATCTGGGCCTATATTCAATTTTTGGACAAATTCATGGCAGTGAGTGAATGTAACAGATTTTCTGACCTTGGATCGGAATTCTGACATACGATTTCATATAAATCTGATGTATTTGGAAATTCAATTGTGATCAGAATCAAATTTTTTTAGAAAAAAAATTAAAACTAGAATGGTCCATAGGAGATGCTGGGTATGATCCCTTGTAAATTCAGAATGATTCTGGGATAAATTTCTTCTCTCTGAGAAGACTAATGAGAGACACTGAAGCAGAAATTATTAAGTCAATTTCAAATGTCCTGGCAATACAAATTGGTAGTCGATGATACAACAACATTAATTATATTTATCAATAATATACTTATGTATGCTTTATAAATAACTATATAAGTCCGTATGCGTATAAATATAAATTATTCATTATCAATAAACTATATATCAAGGTACAGATTTAAGAAAGTCGTAGCTGAGTAAATTAAGGATTTACACACACGTTGGACCGGATTATTATAAATACTTTTTCTGAGCAATTTTCAATCAACGCCTCCAAACAAAAGATCCTGTTCCTCCGAAGAGATGCCTTTACGATGTCGTATATTTATACTGAATGACTTTCTTCATCGAGTTCAGATCGTTCATGTTTGTTTCATCAATGAGAAAGAGAATCATTGCCATGAGCAATGCATTCCTTTCCTTGTACTGCTTCAGGATTTTATTCTACTTCCTGCAACTCACTTTCGTAGAGTTGGTGAAGTAACAAGACATTTTGTTTCTTTCTTCCATAATAATATTTTTACCAAAAAAACGTATACACGGTTATTCATTATTCACAAACGCACCACCTGAAGTTAGCCCGTCCATTTGATTTCCATGGCAGAACTATGTTCGGGTGGTGCGTTTCTACTGAATAACTCTGCATATGTATATGTATATACTACAGATCAATTACAAACAAAAAAAGAACAGTTGAATATTATAATATTTCAGAATATTAACTTTAATTCTTATACGTAATTCATTTCAAAACGAAGGCCACTGTCATCAGTCAAACACGTAATGACAATATATCGATATTATAATTACAGTATAAAAAAATGTACACAATAAAAATCCCAGGTATCAAAACGTATCAAATCAATAATAGGTCGATTATCGGTTTCTAGTGTACAGAATGAATTAGTTTTAAATATATCATATGAGAGTAACGGTACCGATCGACGTGCAAAATTCCGTGTACGACAAATCGTATATTACTCAATATTCCTCATTTCGAAGGCACAGCCCTGAATTGCTTTTATTCACTTATTTAAAGAAAAAGGGCATCACACATATCCAAATAAAAAATAATCATTCTCACTCGTACCACAAATCGGACGCTTATTTTGCACATCAATCACAGCACTTGGACGTGTGTTGACTTTATATTCCCATGAAAATTATTCTTCTCACATTCAGAGCAAACGACGAGCATCAGACAACGAGAGTCGTCGAAGGTATCGAATTCTGTCAGGGTAAAAACGCATTCAAAATTAAAGTGATTTCAATGTCTTATCGATATGCCGTAATGTATTCTCTGGCACGGAATCCGTAAGTGCTTTCCGGAAGCCGTCACATCGCATCAATGATCTGAAAATCTTCTTAGCATAATTTCTGAAAAAAAAAAAAAAAAATTTATCCTTAAACCCATCTAGTTTCTAGTTCGTGGCTCTAGAAAAAAGGAAAGGACTTACCTAGCATCCAGATTACCATCGATTAATAATTTCGCACCGGTACCTAAAAGCTTCTCGCGGACTTCGCGTGGTAAAGTCATTACGTGATCTCCTCCAATTTGATCAATTATGGTAGATAACAGTCTGGCCGTTGCGGCTCTTACAATAGCATTTTGATGTCTGAAAAATAAATATTCAAAGTATTTGGAATGTATGTAAATTTTTTGTTTTACAAAATAAAACACTATTTTTGACTTACGTGGCGCCACGATAAACGATGACACTTATCGTTCTGTGAGGGGGAAGATGTTCAATCATTCTATCTAGAGCAGCGTTACAATCAGCCCGTAGAAATTTATTCGTGTCGGCTGTTCTGTGTAGCAGTGGGCCTGCAATGTCATCCAATTCCTGAAAACAGATTTAATTAGTATTTATTGAAGGTTATGGAAAATTCAATCTATTTGACTATATTAATTACCTGATCGATTCCACGAAGCTGGGCACTGAAAACATCTCCTGCAGCTTGACAAGCTACGCGAGACACTTGAGAACGAAGATTTCTTATATGCTTTCCTAAGACTCGGCTTATGGTTCCTGGACCGTATGTCTCCAGTTGTTCAGGATTAGAACGAACGATTTGAGAGAGCATCTTCAGGCCTTTCATGGAGACTTCCCTGAATAGCGAAGAACGTATTTTTATTATGATTTACTATTTTCTAGGAATCTTTATATCAGAGTCTAAAGAAACTGACCAGTCTTTATGCTCTAATTGCGCAAAGCACTGTTGTACAGATATTTTCGGCTTTTCCATTTGTTTCGTGAGATTTTGCCCAGATGAATTTTGCAATGTTCTCATTGTATTTACTCGAGGCTTTACTTTACTCCGTACGAGCCTCGATGGCATCTTCTTCGGCGGTTCGGCAACAAGATCCATTGGCGACGATGAACGACTCTGTGTAAAAAAAATTTTATTTTACCCATAATATTTTTTTCAAAATATTTTGAAGTAATTGGTAAAAAAATTTTAGCATCGATTAACTAGTTTTATTATAATTTCATAACCCACCGCGTTACCCGTATCTGCCATACTGGATCCTACTTCGCTACCAGCACTTTTATTCGAATGGGAAAAATTCGTAGAATGTGGAGTGGACGTGTTAGAATTTTTCGGTGACGATGTATCCTCTAAGGTCTCTTGAGAAATGGATTGTTGAGAAGTCTGCAATTAGATATAAAAATTATTATTTTCATTTTCATTAATATAAATAGCATCACTGTATAGCCTGTCCATACCATATGACTGCTATTTGAATTACGTAAAACAATGTTAGATTCCATATTGTTTCTAGACTCTTCGTACTCGATTGCTTCTCTTGAATGAGTTCTAAAAGTTTCAAGTCTAGAAGGTGAATTCGGCGCACTGGCCTCTCTAGCGATGAGTTTGGTATCCAGAGACTGAAAGGAGATAGTTTCATTTGTTTTTGAATAAATGGGACTAGGAATTTCTTCCTCTTCGATTTCAAGTTCCTCGATGTCATTTTCATTTGAAATATCCTGTACAATGAAAATAACATATTAGCATTCAATTATTCCCGCTAATTTGTAAGCCAGAAAAGTTTTGAATATTAGTATTTGAGAATGAAAATTTAGTATCTAACTAATTAAAAAAAAAGTCAAAAATACAAAGCGCATCTACAGTGCCAGATTAGAAAATTCTTTACAAACATATATCCATTTTCCGATTAATCAATTGCCATCGTTAAATATATTTCATGGTATTATCGTCAACTATCAATACCACTCACCAATGACTTCTGCGAAACAATACAAATAGATTGTACCGAAGGGGTCTTGGACATATCAGAATTAGATGATTTGTTGCTGATCGAACGATCAGAAAATGGCGATTCTGATTTTTTCAAATTTTTTTCATCCGAATTGCTGGAACGAACATCGCTGAACTCTCTCAAATCATTATCCATTGATAAATATTCATCGGATGGTTTCAATAAATGATTTATGCAAACGCTATCATCCGACGAGATAAAATGAGATGATTTTTCAGTTTCGCCTCTCTCGACTAGATCTATTTCCGAATTGTCATCATCACTGTCATCACTACGATTATCGTGACTGTTGCTACTCTTGAAGTTCAATTCTTTTTCTAATTCATTCCCAGACCTTGTTTCCTCTTCCGTACTAGTCTCTTGACTATCACCATCTTCAATGATTAAAACGCTGGATTCAACAGGACTGATCAATCCTTTATCATACTGTGAGATCTGAAAAGTTAATAAGTCATGCAATAGTGGAATGTACCACAGTATTGCAATGATTAAACTGACATCTAACACTTGGAGCAATTAATTATCAGCCATCAATAATTCTCAATTAATAATACAGCATCAACGAATCAGTAGTGCAATGAGAAAATAGCGTGATTGCAGTTACAATATTTAATACAGTGCAGACCTACTCTACCATGCATGGAAAGATTAAAAAAAATGATTAAAAAACACAAATAAAATTTTACATCATGAAGAAAAGTGTTAAGCGTTTCAAGTCAATCCTAATTTCATTTTTTAAACTTACAATGTAAGAATTTACTGAATTACGTCGAGGACTAGAATGTTGAGGAACAATATCAAAAGCCTTTTCTTCATTTTGACTTTCTTGCGAAGACGAACGACTGTTGCTGTTTACATTGCTGGTACTGTAGTTCGTAGTACTATACTGTTGCTCCTGGGTTATTTTTAATCTATCCTTCCTGTGACCCAATCCAATGGACGCGATCGACGTAGAGCTGCTGGCGCTGTTTGATCGTGGGTTGTCGAAAGCTTCAATAAAAAGAAATACATACGGGCATTACAAATGGCAAAAATTAAATTGCATAAAATATATTCAATGAAAGTTTTTAGTCGACTTAAGACAAACTTCAGAAACCTACTCTAAATGGTTATTTACGTTGCTTTACATTTGTCCAGTGGAATATCGATTATTGCGGTCATGTAAGGGCGACTTTGAACAACGGTATACGCGAGCTACATAACTACATTGCGTTTCAAAGAAAAAGGTTAAGAACCTCCCGTTCTAATTAATCCAATTTCGGTCGCTTTTTCTCTACAATCTATTTGATAACTGATATAACATTGTACGTGCGTTCTCCTTGTCAAAGGCAATTTCAGATTTCTGCATTATTAAAACGATAACCTGCCACGTGAATTATATATATATTTCACTCGACAATAGATACAAAAATATCCTATGCCATAATCATTTTAATTAATTACACTATACAGTACCTTTATACTGCAAATCCTGGCCATTTAAATTCTCCACAGGATAAACACTCATCTGAGATGTAAATTGACGTCTGTTCCTGTCATTGTACTCAGCTTCGTCAGCGGTCGCCTTGTCTCTGAAAAAAATGTATTACATAAATTAAAAAAAAAAAAATTTCAAAAATTTAACTCAAGCTCAGCAGGATCTTCGTTATCGAAGATAATACTATCTCCGATAATTTTACTCCATAAACATACATCGTATCTGTACTCTGATTTAATCTCAGGGCAATGACAGGTGTCGTTCTTGTACTTGTATTATCCGTAGAAAGACACGAGTCCTCGATATTCCCAATGCCGACAGATTTTCTTGAGCGAAAGACACAGGGACAACAGCGTAGGACACTTCTGGCGAATTTCCTCTCTTCCATGTCCCCATCATTACTTTTGACCTCAGCAAGAGCTTTGGTATCTTCCTTGACCTCGGATGGCCAAACGCAAAACTTGAAGATCATTTTACACGTTTTATCTCACTGTCAAGTATTTCCCGTACCACGGTAATAAAAAAATTGCGCAGCACTTCTCATAACGATTTACAAATTTTTATAGTTCACGATTCACTTGCATCCAAGTATATTAAAAAGTCACGATACACTATGAGACCTTAAAAATTAAATTTGGCCACAATTCGAAATAAATGAACAGGTAATTACAACGAGCCATCAATAATGAGGAAATTCTAGTAAATGACATGCCACGAGAACCATGCGTATCCGTTTCGAACTCCTCGCTGTGGGAGGTCATTGATTACATTCAGGAGAATATGGATTTTCCAAGCGAGAAACCAGCCGGTAGCTTTACGAGCTACTTCATTTATTTAACCTATACGTAATTCTAGTATACGCATTAATTTTTCAAGAAAAATTCACTAACACTGAAAATTTACACGTGTCACTCTTAATACGACGCAACGTACATGTAATTACTTCTGCCAGCTGCTACCGGTAAAAGTCAATAGTCGGAAAAGTCGATATCCAACCACGTTGGTACTGTCGACCTTAATTCCTGTCTACAAACCAACTTAGGAACAACGAAATACAATCGGGAGTCCGTCTCCGTTATTTTATACTAAAAATCCGAAAATTGATTAAATAAAAATAAGCTTCTATTACCATTTAGCCCCAAAATACTGAAAGTTGAAAAAAAAACTTTTCGCAACATCAAAATCATTCAAAACTGTTACTGACGTGATTCGAGGAGTAATGCGCCGTGCTGGTCAGACATCCAAGTAGTGAAGTCTGCACAAAGTCGGTCGACTTTACTACTACTTAAATTCCCGACTTTCCCCCTGACCTAATACTTCAATTGGCATTTCCATCAAGCGCTACATTCGTACCTGTAGAAACGGGTGTTAGAATTCCACGTTATACTTGACCTTTGTCACATTATCGAACCCGTTTGAAAATAGCTAACAGTCATGGTAAACCTTTTTAAATTCACCGAGTTATCTAACGTAAGATACACACATATATATGCAGGCGTAATTAATTAATACAAGAAGCCACATTTAATTAGCAATTTAAATCGAAGCACCACTGCTACTTATCACATTTAATATTAACTACACTTGTACACCAGGCGAACATCCAACGCTCCGCACTATCGCACACACGACTGCTGCCCGCATAGAATTCGAAGCGTCGCGACGCTGACCGCCTGCCTAGACGCCGTCACCCTTCTCCGCTTTATCACCCTCTCCGTTCCTACCCTAGGCTATAGCCAGGAACTCGACCATACGTAGTGACCCTAACTTGGCTACCCTGCTAGTAGATATTCATATAGTATATACCACCTTACGTCATCTGTCAAGGTGACTGATAGTACGTGGAAAGAATGGGGGAGAGGGGTGAACAATATCTGATAATAGATAAGGTGGAACAATTTGTCACGTGCTCTATTTTTATCATTAGATTCGATACGTTAGTCGGTACAAATAGTGTTAAATAATTAATTTTTCATTAAATCATATCATTTAAATTGTATTTTATACTTTGATACGTAAACTGTTGAAGTGGTTTTTTTTCTTGGCATGTGGGGAATTGATCGAAGTGTATTTGGTGTTTACGAGAATGTCGAAGGACGACTTGGGATTAATAGAATTTAAAACTTTTGTATCGAATGAAATTTTAAACTAATTGTACTGGTGTAATTTTTGCAAAAATTATTATAGTAATTTTTTATAAAAATTATTCTAAAAATCACTATAACGATTGTAAAAAGAGTAATGATTTTTTGGAGGACTATTTCATGACTGGTATATTTAGTATACGGGGCAGTTAATGACAGTATTAGCTTTTCTTGCAATTTTGCAAGAAATTTTGATTCTGAATATTTTAACGCAATAGGGAAAGTACATTTATATACATATATATATGCACGTCTAGTACATAGAGTCTATGTGCGATGGCAGATACAAATATTTATCTCGAACTGGCATCGGCCGCCAAGCACGCGACGTAATTATCGACTTTAATTAAACTCGCGAATTCTCAACGCAAATGAACTCGAAAATGATAATCGATACTCGAACGCATTCTTTTCGTGATGTTTCAATAGAAAAAAGAAGTCTTCATCGTCGTTCTGTCTGAGCGTATTACATAGGCTATCTTCACATAAACGTAGCCCGCATGGAGTTCGTTGACCTTCGGAATCAAAAATTATCTCACTCCTAGAAGTCATGAATTCCCTAACGGTGGTCGATTGACATTGACATTTCTAAAGAAATACTAAAATTCTTTAGAACGTAAGAAATACGTTTCTTTTTATCTAAAATCACGTACACGCCTAACGATTAACCGTATAATATCACTTTTAAAGATAGCATATTACTTTTGCGCGTGCCGGTATGTCTACTGTTTATCACTTTTGGAAATCTTACTTTCGCACGCGAGATTTTCTACAGTCAAACCTTTGCCTATTACCACCACGAATTTGAGCAACGCGTGGTTGGAAAATGTCAGAGTAATATATGCAACGCATAGATTACACTTGATATGAGGTCAAACGTCACATTAATGTGGATATAATAATCACAATAATATTTTCAAATCTTTTTTTAACAATAAAATTTAAAACAACGTTTCTAATATGAATCTAGATTGTTACTATGAATTTCCAGGGAGAATCAATAAACGAAGATATTTCCTTCACAGTTCGGACCATGTACTTATCTGGATAAATTATTTATATCAAACATAATGCACTGGAAGGACCCACGTTGCACTTTCTTCGATGGACCCGGTATTGGGGAAATATTTATTTATTAGATATTCTTTATCAAAGTTCAAGGAGACGTTAATAAACTGTCAATGGCTGTCACCATCGGGCCAATGGCTGAAACCCATCTGGCCCGGTTATACTTTCCGTGTTCTTCTATGCTTATGTACTAAAATCGATGTTGCGTGTTGGCACTGTGAGGTTATGCTAGACGTTTCTTCAAGAAAGAAGTTGAGAAGACAGGTGGAGTCAAAGAAAAAATAGTTAAAAAAATAAATGAACTGTACTGTATGTCTTGAAGACACGTACACTTATCATATCCATGCAGACGCATTGTATAAAGTGTATTGAAGCATTGATTAACTGCATATTAAGGTATGATACAAGATGGATTTTTGTAAAAATTGTGTAATAAAAATTAATAATATTAATTATGTATTTGTTACACTTACAAATGGTGGGCCGATGCTGTTTTCAAGCCGTGTGACGTCGTCCTGTCCATTTTCTCAGGATAACGAATCTCGGAACGAGATCGAGATTGCAGCTTCGCTTCAGGATTATTTGGATGTACACGTATTCGGGTGTCGGCAATGTGTACGTCAGTTTCCGCGTGTTGTTTGTCTGTTGTATTTTGGGAATACGTATCCTTCTGTGAATTTAATATTGCCATTGAGATATAAATAGTTCGAGTTAAGTTTGTTGGCTAAAATAAATTTGGTATCTTTACTCACTCTGTGTAATGTATTGTTATTGGTAATATCGTTATTTGGTCTTTTCACTGATCCCTGATATCCGAATGGAAAATGATTTGAAAAATTTGTTTGTAATTTAGAAATTATGCTTGTATCCATCGGCCCACTTTGTCGCTGATAAGGTGTTTGATATCTGTATTTGAGATTAATTTATGCAGGTTTTATTTTTTTATAATGAATCAAATTGAGAGCAACCATATACTTACGTCTGTTGTGGTGCAGTTTTTGTAACAGAATCGTAACGACGTTCCTCGGAATTGGAACGGTACTGTTTCCTTCTGTTTCTGTTTGGACTTTGGGAAAATCTGTTGGAACTTCGCGATACTTGATAACTTTGCGTTGTCGGAATTTCCGCGAATATCTTATGCGTTTCTTCCGTTATTATTTTCTGTAATACCGAAGTGCATGGAAGTTAATTTTTGGCGAGGTATATAATATTTTTCAATAATCAATTACTCACTCTGCCATTGTAGCCAGTGAATTTTTTACCACTTATTTGACTTTCGTAATGCGAATCGAAGGAATTATTTATGTGAGCCGCTGATGGTAATCCTTGAAAAGCAGTTCCTTCTATGAAACGTTTTCTTCTCTGATACATGCTTCCGTAACTGTTGAGAATCATGTTACATTATTTTTAGAAAATTACTTCATTTTCTAGTATTGAGAGTAGGTTAAACAGAATCGTACTTGATATTCTCATCTCGCGTGTACAATTTATTTTCATGACTCTCGGTGTTCTCTTGGTTTCTTCTTTTTGGTAGGCCGCTCACGCTGGTTTTGTCATTTCCGTTTATCTCGAGATTGACGTTGCGTCGCGCTTGCGTACTTCCGGCAAATGATTCCTTCGTGTTGAATCCTCGTTCGCGAGAATATAATATTGGTATTTTGGATTCTACTTTATTCATTGCTCCTTCCTGATGTTGTGGACTACCTAGTCGAGTCTGTAAAAAGTTAATAAAGTACTTTTTGAAAATTTCAAAATTCTGTCATTACGCTTACTCTGCTATTGACTCTTTCCCGTGTTGAAGAGTTAGTCATTCGATTCTGAAAAAAAAAAGATACGAAGATATTTGATAACGCAAAAATAATATTTCAAACTTCATAAACATCTTTGCGAACCTGATTATCCAGTTTTTGACTTCCGTGAAGATTTTCATTAGGAGTGTCACCGGAAGTCGAGGATCCACTTTCAATAAAATCCTGAATTCTCTTCGATGCTGGATAAAATTTTCGAAATTTTTCCTCCAGTCTTAACTTCTGACTTGTTCCTTTGTCTGGTTTGAAATTGAGTATCACGTAATACACA
>JARPRH010000762.1:90472-101877 GCA_031763665.1 Calameuta haemorrhoidalis
GGGCTCGATAATTCCATTAGGATATAATTGCGCTCTTGTCTTGGAAATGTCTCGAAGGTACCTCTACTGGACGGTCGCGGGGAACGTTTTTGAGAATCCTTGGTGTCGATACTTTCATCCGTTTTTTTGGAATTTATGATCCCGAAATTTTTTATAAAGTCAGACTCCGGTACACTGTTTCGCATTTCTTTAGGGGTTTCCAAAGAATTCTGTATTATGTATTTTTCAGTACTATTCTTGGATGAATTTTCAATTGATGTTTGGTGATCTATGGCAGCTTTTAATAATCTGTTCTCCTCTTTATTTATTTCTTCAGTGACGGTATTTGGACAGATTTCAAAAGATTTTTGATCGCTTCTAATAGATTTTGATGGATCGTTGGAAGCTGCAGTATCATTACTGGAGGTGATACTTTCCAACCTAGTTTTTTCATTTTCTTTGTTACCGTCACATTTATCTGAAATTACTTTAGTAGATCTTCTCTTCCTCCGAGTCTTGACCGGTTGAATAATAAAAATTGGACTGCTGGTTCTAGACAGGATACTTTTCTTCGGACTCAGATCAGCATTATGGGTATAAATCTCACGTCGAGGACTATTGGACTGAGATCGAGATACTCTTCTAGGGTGATGCTTCCTCGGGTTAGGACTGGACGGTTGCGACAATGATCTACGTCGATGGAGTGGCATCTTAGTCGCTGGCGAGACAGGAAGTGGAATTTTAGTAAGAGGCATGTCTGATTTAGCTAACCCAGAGTCATCACTGTCCGGTGTTCTGAGTTTAACAATTTCTCCGCCGAAGTGAACTCGTCTAGGAGTTTTTCGTCTGTCTGGAGGTACATCCTGAAGTACCTGCACAACCTCCAGATCATTCTCATCATCAGATTCGCTCTCCTCGTCCGGATCCTCACCATGATCACTTTCATCGTTCTTCTCCTCAAGGATAGTCATCGTGATAGCCGTTTCCTCGTTGAATTTTATTTCCGTTTCAAGAAGAACTCGCGCAGGTGGCATGGCGCCAAGGACAACATCAGAATCCTCTTCAGCAATACCGGAAGAGTCACTATCGCTAACCCAGGCTTGATCCAAGGGTACAACATCCTTCTCTTCACTACTTCCTTTGATTTCCCCATTCCCAATCAGCTTGGGAGTTACTTTCATATCATAAACTTCACAGAGAACATCAAAATCCCTCTTGACCTTCGGATTGTATTCCAGAAGATACGAATCAAGTTCCTCAGCTCCTATAGCTTCACGTATCTTGACCAACGACCTCAGTGCTGCCTCCTGGTGAGTTACCTGCACAAGACGAGCTGCCAAGGCTGCTGTGGTTTCTTTGAGTATCCGAGTCGAAGGACGAGGACTGCTGGCTGACGGAAACAGCAAGGAAGGAACGCTCAAGATAATACCCATAGTGACATTAGTCTGGAAATTATCCAGAGCATCAGGACGGTTCAGTCCTTCATTCAAAATCTAAACAGAATAAAACGATCCTTTAAATGTACCACATTAAAATCCACCATCGACAATCTTTAAGATGCAGTAAAACGATTAACCAGATATTCATTAGAAAATAAGGACAATAAAATACTCACCATCTTAACCATGTTATCTTGATCTTGACTGTAGAACAGATAGACTCTAAGGGTATCCAAAGCTCCTTTCCTGACCGCTGGTGCTGGATGACCAAGATTGCTGACCAGTTCCGATACGACGGGTCGCATAACCTCGTCGATGATCTCCACGTCGAGGGTCGGTAGAACATCGACGAGAACACGTAGAGCATGTTGTCTGACTTCCCATTCAGGATCACGCAATCTCTCAGATATTTCAATAAAAGTAGAACGCGTATCCACATCTGTTGGGAATCGTCTTGTGCGCACCTAAGGGCAGTAAAATTGATCCATAATAATAATAATTACTCAACGTATCACTTTTCTCCAGTAAAAATATCTCACCACGTGCTCCCAAAGAGGGGTAAGCTGTATGGATTGTCCAGGTGAAGAGGTGGATGTCATCTTCTCTTGGGTCTGTTGACGATGACGATTCTGCAGATGATAATAACCCGACGACTGTGCTGGCAAGGGCGTGGAGTCCTTTTGGGGCTGCGAGGACCCTGAATTCGTCATTGTTAAACCCGTCATCGATGACACGAACTCCACACACCCAGACACACCGTCCTACGTCTCATCTTCGAGCCACTGCCAATCCTTTACTGTGCGAGGCATCCTTAACTCTTGATGCTGATCCTTTCCAAATTCCTCACGTTACTCGTAACCTCCACAAGTTGTTAATGCACCAATTAACTTTAATTGAATCGCCGTGCTGCGCTGGACTCACGCTGTGTGTTCGCTGGTAATTAACTGCGATAGTTAACGGTAATTGTAAGCGTCTTAATAGATTGTTGGATTGGTTACTGGTGCATTGATTACTTTTATAATAAAATTGGAAAGTTAGACTTAACATTTAAGGCTATTAAATCTTTTCATTGTTATCGATGCTTTATATTCTTTTATAAAATTCAATAGTTTATTGAGAACTGTGCGTTTGATACTACGGTTATATTCGTATAAGATAAACGTAATAAGTATATACTGAATATTGAGCGGAGCTGTAGTCTTTTATAGTCTCAACGATTTATATAGAGTTGTATGAACATAGATTGTCAACATAAATACATATGCATACGTAATACATAGTAACGTATGTGCACGGACTGCTAGGTCAGTAACATGAAACGGAATATCAATTTGTTATAGAAAAATGTAAAGAGCAAATAAGACCTTAAGAAATTGATTAAAGAATTTTTTTTAACACAGTCAAGCACACGGATAGGTACTTTGTTGTTCGTCAGAAAATTACAATTTCTTGGTGCGATAACAGAAACGAAGCGAAATACGATAAAGATATGCGAAAATAGAACACCTTGTCACGACAGCTACATCGAAGCCTTATGACAACGATAATGTTCCTCAGTATTGAAGAGTTAAAAAATAAAAATCATAGCACACGGAAACGACCGGCTAATCGTTGAATCTCTTGACACGAAAGCCACTCGAAAGTGTTACATAGTAAAATTAATACATAACAGAAAATTAATCATAGACGCTATCGGCTTCGCTGGGAAATTCGTCAGTTGTGCAATAAAATTTGAAACAGTTTCAAGTGTGTCTGGATATTTCTTACCGTGAGCGACTGTTCCACTTTAGGCGTATTTCAGCGTATTTCGAACAGAGAAATAATTTTGGGACAAGAAAATCCCTAGAATCTTTTATCCCTATAATATCGTGTACTTTGTAATCGTATGTTGTTTTTTTTTTCTTTTTTACTTCAATCTAATACTTTGTCCTATTTTTATTCACCCATGAAATTCGTATAGTATCTTCAAGAGTAAATGAACATTGGGCGACACTGTGTACCGTATTTTGGCGATAAAAATGTGTGTACTGAGAAAAATAAAATATCAAATAAAAATGTACACGTGGACTAAGAGTTATTGGCAATGGCCAAGCTTGCCTGACCACGGCTCGCATGTGACTGTTGCCCCTTTTCTCGAAGTAAGGTGGTTTGCTGCTAATATCGACCATCCCCATCCCCACTTTATACCTAAAGTAGTCTTTGGCAACTTGGGGGTTACAATCAGGCAGGTTATTGTCATTTCTGTTTTTGTCCCTGTGTCAATCCAATTGTCTTCTACTTACTTCCCTGTCAAAATATGAAGGTTGGGCGTCAGATGAGTCTTTAATTCTGTAAGAAAAATATATCAAGGTGTATATAATATATATGTCAACGGAGTAGATAGAGTCTATATGAAATATGTGAAATTTTTATTTTTTCCACTAAATAAATAAAGTGAAATAGACGAATCTTCGAAGGTCAGTAACATTACTGAACTTGCATAATATTTAAAGTATATCGATCACCGGAAGGCTGTGATTGATTGGTATTTCATTATTCATAGTAAATCAAGCGGCTCTTGCTACTCGCACGCAACGTGTCAAGACTGACGCTGTACTCGTTTTCAGTAAGAATACGTCTTTGTAGAAAAGATCCTAGTCATAAGAAATAACGAGAATTATATTTCTGACAGAAGAATCAAGAGGATTCTTTGAGCTGGAAAAGTGTAGATGTCACTTGAGATATTTTTATTTATTTTTAATCTCATGCATAAGGTATTCAGTTTATTTATATATAATGGGAAAGTACTGACATGATAACATCATTGCACTTGTTACATGTTTAACCTTTTTATCCCTATGGGTAAGATGCGTGGGACGTATTAGTAAAATTTTTTTATTCAGGCACGAAAGGGATAAATAACGTGTATTAATTGAAAGTGCGATAAAATAATTATATAAAATTGCTTTTGGAATATTCCTTATCAATTTTTATGCAATACGTATGTATATATAAGAAAATTAAGAATATGATAAAATGAATTTATTTGTAACAAGTTAACGGTACTTTACCCGCATCTTTCAGTCATAAGTCGTTTAAAACTGTTCATTCTCTATGAACAGTTTTTTACTAACAAGTCGATACAGACAGCTGCGTTGATTTCCATGAATGTGTGAACTGTGACATTGGAAATTTACGAATAAATAATTGGACGAGAATTTATTTTGCACATAATATACATATATTTGCAATGTTGTTACATATAAGATAAAAATAGTAATTTATTTAAATTTATGCATTAAGAATTGTGACAATTAGAAATAAAAGAAGATAAAAAAGAATGGCAATCATTTTATTATTTGTTGAATAGTACGAGAGAACATGTTCTCTGATAGTACATACAAAAAGATGGTACAAATTATTTTGATTAAAATGCCCATGATAGAATCCATAATAAACAATAATAGTTTCTCTTTAGCGGAAAGAGAACTTTAGCTGTTTACAAATGAACTCGCTATTGGTTTTAATATCAATTAAAAGCAAAAATAGAAGATACATATTGATAAGCAATTTTTACTATTGGCAGATCTAATCTGTATTATATTTCGCCCGTAATTGATTATTATTAATTTTGTAAATACAATATATTGCTGCATTTACGTATACGCATACTCGTATACATAAATTTTGATTACATTAATGAATTGTTTTTAGTGAATATAAAAGTTGATTAATTGAAATCTGATATAGTTTTGATAAAATTGTTACAGTGATAGTTTACATTAAAATTATAATTTACAAACAATAACAATTTCATTAAAGAGAATTACCGAATAATACTATAATTTCATTCAACACACATAATCTTTGATATGCTTGAAATTGTCAAAATTCATTGTAACGCCTCTATTAAATCTAATGTATAATAAAATAGTTCGAAAGTAAAAATTTTTTGCTTTTTAATGACTGTTAATTTTGTTTTCCAAATATCTTCTAATTGGCACATAACGAAGAATTATGAATGTCACCGGTGCTATAATGTTAACGTATAGGCAAGTGTATTGTCAGCTTGTATTTACCCCTTGAATATCGGTCTAAGATACAACAACTGACTAAGAATGTCGCAAGAACTGAAGATCATTGAATTTTTATAAGACTTGATTTTTTAAGGTCAGATTTTTTAAGTTTTTTAAGGTCACTAAAGTGCATGTGATGTGAATCTTACAAAATCGAAAAATGACGAATCCAATGAGTCTAACCAGAAATATAAAAACTGTCGGATTTTTCCAAAGTTATGTTTTGGCGTTGTTATTTGAAATAATGTGTAGTTATTTGTTAGAGAATGTTAAGGTACAATTAATTTAATTATTACATGTCATTTTCAACAACTTATAAAATCTAGGATACCAAGTTCCACAAAGATCCAATAGTTTTTGTGAGTTTGATGTACCTTTTCTTATCCGTCATTTCAAATTTTTTAAATTGGAGGTGAGATTCGAATTTAGCGACCTTAAAAAACTTGAAAGATCAAATTACTTGAAAATCAAAATAGTTTGAACCTTTTGTTTTCCATGCAACACTTCTTGCCAGTTTTAGGTTTACTGATATGTCCGTCTGTTAGACTGACAAAGTTGAAACATATTATGTGACAAGATATAATTATAGATAATTTCTAAACGTTGACATAAAAGATATCTATTACTAATCAATATCAATATGATTTGCTTTATATAGTATTTTTGGTTACATAAAAACTTCTACTCCATTGTTCAATTTTTTTGACTAGGGGAATAGTGTGAAATTATAATTTTGTTCACTACATAGGTTGAAGAAACAGCAAACAAACATGAAACCTCACTAATCTAGACTGTTTGCATTTTTTGAGGTAAGGGAACCGACTCTTTCATATCGGTTTTAATTTCATCAACTTTTGGATGAGTATTCTGCACGGGGTTTTGAGAATATAAAAGAACGGAATAACTTACTATGGCAATGGCAAGCACTGTGTTTATATAGATAGGAATGCCAAACAATATCCAGCTTAAGATCGCAGTAAATATGAGTTCCAAGGCACTGGCAAAGTTTTTTAATATAGAATTTAAGTTTTTCAAAAAAAAGCTAGTTATTATACCTATAGCTGAATTGTTAATTATAATTAGAATAACTTTTGGTTGTACGAAGATACTAGGGCCAGCGTTCTCAAAGGTCTGCAAAAGGCTTCCATGTGCTGCAAGAACAACAATATTACACAAAATACTGTCGATGTACATGAACACATTTTGTACAAATATATTTATGTTTGCTCCTTGACGCTTGAGCAAGTATTCATTATAGACACCTGCCAGACACGAACACATTGTCTAAAATATGAAAACAAAAATATCATAAGAGTAACAATATTTTGATTTCCAAATATTCAAGTATCTTCAGAAAACTATTTTTTCTGTTTATTTACCTGTATAAAAATGTAGAATGTATTGATGCCTAGATAAAAGTTTGCTAAAGAGAAGGACTCTTTAACATTGAAATTTAAATGTTTTATCATGCAACCTAGAGTTAGAAGTAATAATGATATCCACTGTATCGTTGATAAATATTTTTTGAATATCACCTGCATACAGACAATAAAAAAAGATTAGATTACACCTATCTGAGCAGGTACTGTAAACAGATATTAAAATGAAATGCTGACAGCTTGTCAATACCTGAAATACAATTCCAGTCATAACAACTCTTAACTGCAATAAAAGGTAATATGTGGTAGGATCAAATGCAGCCAGGTTGATAAAAGCCAGATTGTTATACAAGCAGTACAAAAATGCTGGTACCATGTACAATACTAACACTGAAAAATTGATAATGTCTTTGGTTGTACAATGCAAGATAAATCAATATATGATAAACCCACCATTTTTATACTTTTTTATTTCTTTAAAGAGTTGTAATATTGTATTCCTGCAAAAATTCCAATTATTATTTTACAATTGTAAAATCTTAATGCAAGACCATTGATCACCTCAAGATATCATTACTTACTCTCTGCAGTAGAGAATGACTGAAACTATTAGTTTCAAAACTTCAGTCATCAATACCACTGTGATAGTATTATATTCATACTTTTTATCATTCTGAGACCATGTCACTATGATTCCTGCATAACAGAATAATAAAATACCTGTATTATACAATTATAATATCAAATGCCACTGACTCCTAAAATACCCATTATTATCTCCTAAGCAATAAATCATAATGAATGTCTAGAATAATCTGTAAAATAGTAGGATGAACATATTAAACATAAATGTATGATAAGATATGGTGTCATCATTAACTTATATAATTTGACAACTAGAAGTAAAATACATTTGAATAATAATTTTTATGAATGTACTTAATGGTTGATATGGTATCAGAACTTATTACTGCAAATGGTTACAACAGTAAAATATCAAACAACATCTGAATAAATCGTTAAATCATAATTTGTTTAATGACAAATTTGCATATAAAAATAAATTATCCAAAAAATAAATATAACCTCAAACATACCTTGATTGACGAATAGAGTCATATAAGAGATAAATATGACAGCACTCCACTTTCCTGGGAAGAGTTCATTCCAGTTTAAGGTTCCCATTATTACTACTCTTAGAATCGTTTAAAATCTTGACAATTATCGTGCATTAATCCTTCAAGATTCATTTTAATCAATGAAAATCCGACCACTACATGACAGATACTCAATCGAGTATGTACTTGACATTCAAGTGATTCTTCGATAACATTCAATATATATTTAGTTGGATTGGTTGACACTGGCTGACACTGTTTGTAAAGGAACGGCAAAGCACTAATATAACTTATGAGTTATTTTATCTACATGGGAAGTCATTGATAAAATTTTTCAGCTTGTTGATTACTTGTGTTTCAATATGCTATGCAAAATTAAAGAGAACAAAGTGCGAAGCTACATTAAACTACCTCGCGAATGGTCAGCGAATATGCTTAAACTGAAAAAAGTGCAAACACATTTTCCATTCCTTATCATTTGATCGATGGAAATTGATTCATTCGTAAACGAGCGGCGCGGGACCACTGCGATAAGCTTATCTCAGCAAAGTGGGGATTTGGATTGTGACGGGAATTTAAAAACTCTCTAACTAGTTTGCTAGAATATAATCGATAGAATGCCAGAACGCTGATTAGATAATTTATTTATCATTTAAATATTAAGAAAATCGATATTAAAATTTACTAAAATATTGCTATTAAGTGCGGGAGCAAAAATACTTTGTGATTGGTTATCACGCCACAACCTCATATCTTTGTATGGAGTTATTTTATCGCCAAATAGCCAATGAGGAATGTTCGTATTCGAACTGATTCGAACTGACGAGTGCTTACATTTTCAAAATATAACTTATAACATCACATGAAAAGTGTTATACTCACTAACCCGCGAGACGGCAGCACCGTATATGAGGTTTTGACGGCTATTCTGTCACGTGACTCAACAAAGCGTTTGATTTGCTATTTGTGCAACACGATTTTTAATATTATTTTTTAACAAATATAAGCATATTATTTACCTAAGACATTAATATACATAGTTTTTAAAGTACCATAATGAAGAAAAACGAAAAATAAATTGGTCTAATTTCTCATTAGCATACCAAACATTTTGTTGAAGCAGGAAGGCTATGTAACTGCATGTAATAAGTCTGAATAAAATTTTGCTATTTTAAGAATTCATTATTTTTTTGAACATAGCAACAGATTGCAATAAATAAATTAAAACACTTATTCGTAGAAAAATTATGCATATAATTTTTTTTACATCACATATTTGAATTGCGTTAGAGACCAGATTTTCTAAGCTAAATGGATCTAATCAGATCTTATCTCTAATGAAGTAAAACCCGACTAGATCTCATCAGATCAGAGATGTTCTATGGAGATCTAATTTAACTCTGAGACGTACCCAATTTGATCCAAAATGGAGATCTGATCGGATCCAATTAAATACAAATTAGGTTTAATCAGATCAAATCGGATCAAATTATTTTTTCACGGGTACATAGACTAACAACATTAATAATATAATAAAATGTGGCATAATTTATTACAATGCAGACGTTAACATCATGCAGTGAATTATACTTCAAAGTTAATAGGATTAATCATAATTAATTTGACAATAGATTATTTTGGATCATCTATTATATTACATCTATTCCCATTATGTACATAAATCCAAGACATACACTAAGTTAATTTATTACATGTGACGTATATCTCTTGTTATTTCGTACGTGATTTGCTATTACATTATGCTTTCAGGATGTTTATATATATATATAAACATAATATTATATATTAATATGTTACAAGACTTATAAAATTTCTCTCACAGTAAAGAAAGTTTCGTGCGAATGTCTAACGAATGTCGCTTTTCTCATTTTCACACTGAAATTGGTGTATTTGGTTTTTATTGGAGCTAGAAGACAAAGCTCACAGTTTTAATACTGCTATCACATGACAATGCCTAATATGTAATTAGTGGAAGCTGCAATAACAGACCTATTTGTATTAAATTATCAGAAATATGAATGATCATGAAATTTTAAGGTCTTCAAAGAATTTGGTGCTTTGCATTTTATCACATAGTAGCATAACAATATTTAAAGAATTTTCAAGCTATCCAAATTGTTTTCATCTAATATTACAGGACTAAAAAATTTCCTTTTCTAATCTCTATCATTTGCTAAGTATAAAGTTTTTCTATTGGGTCTAATTCGGCAAATATTAGTGCCAGAAAATTGTTCAAATATAAGGTACTCCAAAATCTTGTAAAATCCTTATAATTCTAGTATTATTATATTCATTAACGACAGAGTTTTTATATAAAATTTCAAATTACACAAAAATGTAACACACAGAGTGGCGTTAATGATAAACTACTTTATATGTTGACAAATATCAATAATGATTGCAACACAGCACGTGTTTCATGGAATAATATAATTTTAGAAACTTTACAAATGGCTAGTACAGGCAGTGCAGTAGATACACCGTTTGATACAGTAATAATTAGTTACTTGTTCATTAGCATCTTCAAACTAAATTTAAACAAAAAATCTTCTATTAAATAATTAAGTGGCTACTACTAGTGGTCCTTTAAAATTAATTGCAAAAATCAATTTTGTTTCGTTCAATCTTGACTGTCGATTGCGTCTACTGATAATACAGAAAGTTATTAATGGCACCACGTTGTAGCTTCTCTTTCGATTTCTATTTGTTATTGCATAACAAATAATTGTATATGATGGGAAAATTTTGTCCGTGACATCTTGAAAGCGAATCTTCTATAGTTCAATTGATTATTATAATTAATTGAACATTCGATATACACGATTTTCATCCGATTAGTTAATTTTCTTTTAATCAGGATCCAATATTTTGCCGCTACTAATTATCGGCATTATTATTAAGTTTCAATCAATTGAAATGTAGAAGCGAAGTTTAAAAATAATTTTTTACATCTTTTCAGTGGTTTTATTGAACTTGTTAATGTATTGCCTCATATTTAGTAATGGACGTATAACACCGATTCACTTTAGACCTAGTTTTGCTCCAAGGAAACGAAAAAGATTTTGTTACACAGAAATAAATAAATAGAAAGTATTATCTCTCTTTGAACCTCTTGTGAATGTACGGTAAGTGAGTATACCATAGTCATACCAAAAACAACAGAATCCACCGTGTTCTTGCATCATAGGATACTCTGCTAATATGTCATTTTCAAACTATTAATGAGAAGCATTCAATTGTATCAATATTTGCTGGGAGATGAGTTTAGTCGCCTCGCTTGCGTTGGGAATAAGAAACCTGTCCATATCGGTAACGTGAAGCGTATCGTTTTGCGTTTTACCGTATTTAAAGGTAATTAAGTTAGGATGACGTTTTCTTGATGTAATTTTAACAATACTTGATAATGGCCGCATT
>JARPRH010000762.1:112057-122721 GCA_031763665.1 Calameuta haemorrhoidalis
TAATACGAAATTAATTAGCGTCAAGTTATTACACGTCACGGTGCCTTCTTTGTCTTCTTGCCACTTAACGATCTTAAACGTCCTGAACACGCCCATTATTAATCTACCTAACGAAAAAGAGAGGGGCATTAATTTTAACTTTATAAAGAACAAGAATAATGCTTTATGAAAACAAATAATAGAGAAACGTACTGAGAGAATTGAGATCAGATTTCTTAAAAACAGCTACACTCATATTTAATTTGTCCGTCTCCCTGTTATACCTGTTAATCAATATTATAATTAAAAATAATACTGACATGAACATAATAAAGCCTGAGCAATAACTTACTTTGGTAGCCTATGCCTAGGACATGGCACAAGGTGAAAGAGCTGTGGTACACTATAGAGGAAATTGATTATCTGAGGAATGAAGAACAACAAAGTTGTCTTGCTGAAATGACCAATAATTCCAACAACAGCAAAAGTCATTCCTGAGAGGTAGCAGAAAGTGTCGCCCACGAAGACACTTGATGGATACCTTAAACAAAAATTTCACGTGTAAATTCATGTGAGCATATAATAATAATAATACTGCAAGTCAATGACCATTGATGTAAAAAACGTTATCGCGTTGTCAGAGTTGCGCAAACACACATCATACTGAAATAACGAAGACTGACAAACATAAGAATTCTTTCTTATAGGATAAGGCTTTCTTATTATCTCTAAAAACATTAAATTCTCAG
This sequence comes from Calameuta haemorrhoidalis, assembly GCA_031763665.1. NCBI lineage: Eukaryota > Metazoa > Arthropoda > Insecta > Hymenoptera > Cephidae > Calameuta > Calameuta haemorrhoidalis. The sequence goes on from JARPRH010000762.1 coordinate 112,786, forward strand.
TGTGCTTTTCGTAACAAAGAATCAATGAATTTAGCTCAGAGGTCGCTTACTAAATCTCTCCATAATCCTTGAAGAAAGAACGGGAGCAGATGTTTCTCGTGGAATAGTTTAAGAAATCTGGCAGGTAGGAGTCGAGTCATTCGTAGAAAGGAAGAGAGAGACAGAGAGGGGGAGAAAAGAAGAGAGAAAAAATGAAGATGAAGGAATGGTGAGTGGGGCTGCCGTGAGTGGAGCTCAGCAGCTGCCGGCGAATTCGACAGTTGCCGTGAAGATTTCCGCGAGGAAAGGTGCAGCTATTGAATATTACATGAATTTAAAAAAATTCCACTCGGAAATGTGGTATGACTGAAAATCTTATAGCTGTAGCTTCCGTCGACAGACAAAGAATAACAAAGTGTCTAATTTCCTTTATATATGTTCAATGCAAAATTATTTCAATTCTTTTTAACACTCGTGATAACTCATTCGGATGAGCCTAGCAACTGACAAAAGGCAGAGCTTTCAAGCATGCGTGACCCACTTTGCAAGTGGCTTACCGACAATTGCACAGTATATCGAATGTGCGTTGTAGAATTCTAAAAGGATTTAAGAGAATTAAAACGGCCTGAACAGTATCAATTAATGTCATTAAAATTTAAACAAATTTAAAGAGCAGAGTGAAACGTGAATCCCTTGATCCGCCCTAATCTTATCGAGCGGTACAACTTGAAAAGCGGAAACCCATGTACTTATGGGGTATTCTATAGTGATGTGTATCCTCAGGACGAACAGGGAACATTGGACGATCACTCAACCTTCAGCAGGGCTGACTCATCCAGTAAACAGACGTATCTCGTAATTAATGAGTTGCATTTCGCGACGCCTGCGCTTTGTGAAACCCGCGAGAGCGCCTGTCCTTCCGACATTCTGGCCGCGTTTCGCGGCGGCGAGTGTAGGACTACGGGTGTGGTTTTTGATTTGGTTCCGTCATCGACTTGGGGGAGACTCTCCCGCGTTCCTGAAGACGTAGGAAGAGAAATACCGAAGAGGGTTGCTTGGTGACGAACTGGGCTAAAAATATGCGAGACTATGCGGCGGGAGACTCCTTCATGTCGGGTGTTTCTTCGTGAAACGCATGGAAATCACGGCCTTATCGGTGAGTGACCGCCTCTGGTTGGATTAGGATTATTTCAAATAAATTGGCACGTTACGGCGCCGATGACGTCATTGTAGAACGTCACGATCGCGGTGACGTCGGCATTCACGACATAAGCGTCAGACTGGTTTCCGTTTTGCAAAAATTTGAATATCTAGTAATCCTATTGTGACATACGGATCTAATGTATTCCATATATTCGGAAAATTCAAGTCTGGTTATTTAAATTGTTTTCTATGATGATTAATGAACACCTGGTTATGATAATACGTATGGTGTTTCTTTGCAGATGACGATCCCGAATTGCGTATAATTCAAAACAAATTTCTTCCATTGTCTTCGAGATAGGATAAGCTTCTTGAAATGTAAGTTTAGAAAGTGGGGAAGGTCCCAGTGCAGAAAGAAGTGCCATGCAGGCCCGTTTGGATGGGAAGCTGGCTCTGCTGTACACGCTACTGGTTTTACAAGTTCTCATCGTCGTCATCTACGTAGCTTCCACACCACCACCGGAACTAGTCGCATCTACGACCCGAAATTCAGTGAGTTTCGTCAAATTCGAATCCCCTAAGGTAAAATCTCATGCACTTAGTTCAAGAGTGTTTTAACTGTATGCTCAATTGTTCAAATGAGCATAACAGTAACGCTGTCTCTTGTTTTAGGCAAAACAAGAGAGTGAACCTCTAGTCAATCGCAAATCATTGCCCAGCTATCGGACAATCAACAGCCAGATTCTTTTAAAGGATATCAGCACGTTTAAACTCTTTGAGACGTACAATCTCACCTCGTGCTGGCGTGAAGGAGTGAATGATCGACGTATGAAAAAAGAGGACGATTTAGAGAAGTGCGTGTGCAATCAAGGATGGCACGGATCGGATTGCGGTCAACCGGAAGTGGTATGGCGTGCGATCATGGCCTCGAAGCAGAATATCAAGTTGAAGAAGAGGAAAACTGCAAGAAGGATCATCCACGTGTTTTCTATCAACGATTACAACTCGGCGATCGCCGAGGTGATAGTAGAGGAACTATACGGCGTAGTAGATCTCTTTGTGATCTATGATTTTAGTAATGCTGAAGATAACTTCCGGCATAAACTAGCTAAAGGGCTGTTGCGTCGGGAGCAGCATAAGATTTTGTATGTTAATTTGGAAGGGAAAATTCGTAAACCCTCAAGGGTAATATCAACGTATATCTGGGATAGGATGAACAGTGTCGTGATGAACTTACGTGATGATGACATTTACGTTACGACTGAACCAGAGCAGATATTAAATTCTAGAGCACTGATGTTCCTCAAGATATATGACGGATGGCCGCAGCCTATTGGCTTTCGATTGAGATGGTCGGTTTTTGGATTCTTTTGGCAGCATCCAATGAAAACGTCAATTACCGTTGGAGCGTGTACTATTAGCTTTACTCGCGAGGTATACCGATCGAATTCTCTGATTTTGCCAAAAGAGCTTGGCGGTGAAGTCACTGAGAGGGATGTCCTAGGATTAGTGATAGGCGACTTGAATCATTATGGCGGATGGTACTGTTACTTATGTCAGGATCCTGCTAATGTAATAACTTCCCTTCGTCACAAGACCAAATCTAGAGAGATTAAGTTTGAGAAGAATATAGATGTTCCCTTTGTGGAGGACCTTATTGGCACTGGTGTATGGCTAGATGGGAAAACAAACCTTCTTAGGGCCTATAAATCTCGAGATCCTTATTATGCTCCAGAAACGGTACTCAATAATACGTGGAAATACGACTGGTTGGTAGAGAACTTTTATGCTAAATTGGACTACTACTAACACACCGGTGGCTCCCCGACTGTGATATTAACTCATACTCAATACTCAATGTACACTACATATTATATACCGAATTTATACACCAAATTAATATGTTGATTAAACTATGAATGTTGAATAATTTATATACATACATCTTATAAAGAAAACAGCGGCCTATTATTCTTTCTCTGAGAATATCAAGTTTTTTGACATTTATGTCAATCTTTACGTATATATAGATATGCCTTAGTATATCCTTAAAGATCCTATTGCGAATGGCGCTGTGTAATAAAACTGTTTTTTACAGTAATAGTTTAAAATTGATACCTCATGATGCTACTAGTTTCAGTATATTGAAAATATAAATATTTAAATGGTTTTCATGTACTCACCAATTGTGTTTGAAGAGAGCAAGTGACGTACTTATGTATGGCAACATAAAGTATAACGAAAATTGATGGGCTTTCCACAAATCTCCAGATAATTCGATGGCATTGAAGATTGTGATACTTATGGCTATCACTAGACTTTGACCAACTTCCAGACCATTGACACCAGCTAATATGTTTATAGCGTTTGTACAGAACACTGCCAGCATTCCCATGTATAGGTAGTACAATAACCACAGATCAACAGAGAATCCAAGCCAGGATCGTAATGGCTTTGGTACTATGATTAGAGTAGAATTAAAGTTAACGTAATATACCATTAAAAGTGGCAATGAAGCAATTGTAGGGAGGAGTAATTTATGCCTCCATCGAAGATCCAAAACATCATCAGCAAAACCCAGTAATAGCATACAACATATTGAAAGTAATGCGGCTAGCAATTCAACAAACTGTAACAAAAAGAATAATGATATCACCAAGTCTGAAAAAGTCATTAATATAGAAAAATTGCACCACTCTTCACCTCGTTATGCGGAAAATTAACATTATTGAATATATAATCACTGAAAGGTATAGGAATAAACAGGAACATCGTGATGAGGAACACGCAACCTGTAACAACACCCAAGGCTTCGGGTCTGCAAGAATAAAACAATGTAAGTAAATCTATCATCGAGCAATGGTAAATGATATACTAATAGCTGTATTACATTCACTTACATTTTATCACTGCTCTTCTTATTCATATCAATTCCATACAGGTTAGCTTTAATAAACATGTCCCTTAACTTAGGTATTAGGCGGACAGCTACGAAATATGCCCCAATGGACATTACAGCATTTATACATATTGGTAAAGTTATTTTCCACATACTATCACTCTTTTCCATGATACTGTTTTCTTACAGTATTTAAAGCGCAGCCCGAAAAGCAACACATCAAAGACGCCAGCATGGCACAGCTGACGACATCGATATCATTTTTCAAACGTAAAGAATTTTTTTCAACGGTTGATTGTTTAGAACTCTACGTTAACATAAATGTGTTTTGCCACAGTACACAGTATCATTTATGAATATATAAGATTCTCCAAATATGAGAATTTAACAGTATTGTTTTTGAATTTAACAATCAAATCGCATCAATAGGACCAGATAGGGTAGTGAATTTAAAAAGGTTCAATCAATTTTAATGCACTTTGCAACGCATAATAGGAAAGAATTCTAAATGCGTTAATACCTACGTACACAGAACATCGTATACAAATTGCAAGGATAGGATACAAGTGGATAAAAGTTTTTTGCATATTAACAGTAAGTCTCTATCATTTCCTGTATGAATGTAAACAATGGATATTGCTTATTAAGTACTACTCTCTTATTTATTGAGATTTGCCAATATAATTGTGACTAATCTGATCATCATGGTTTCTTGGAAAAGTAGCATTCGATGAACAGTTGCGATTCGAGAGCTCTTCAACCTTGTGAATTATCGAAAATTCTTGCGCAACTCCTGAAATCGTGTGGTGCTGTCCATCCATCCATCGTCTCCTGTCGATTTAGAATATTAAAACAGATAGTATCGTAAAAGAAATTATTGTTGGAACTGTTTGGCTCTTTTTTATAAAGTCATTCTATCACTCTGCAAAAGGTGTGTATTTTTAATGTTTGGTAAAGCTCCACTATCTCTCATCCTATTTTTTTAATCACGCATAACCAAGTGTAACTGTCAAAATGAATACATATGAAAAAATTTTCATTTAACATGAGGAACTGGTTGCTCAATTTTTCTTCACAATTTATTACATAAAAATTTATTGTTTACAATTTATTTTGGAGTATATCTTTGTCTTAAGAGACATACTTCTATAAGAATTTCATGAGCTATAGGTATTCAAAGCTGGTAAACATATTAATTGTCTGTAGTGAATATTTTTGAAGTCTTCTAATAATAAGTGTCTTATTTTCATTACAGCAAATGGATTGTGAGAAGCAGAAGGATGAAATCATTGCTTTGGAAAGTATTTTCAATGAAGAAGAATTCTCCTACCGTGAGGAAAATAATAAGTACGAATGTACTCTGAAAATATTTATTAATCTTCCTGATGGATACCACTTCACATACAGAGATAGTCGACAACCAAATCAGTTGGTAGAAAAAGTACCAATTTCTCACTTACCACCATTTACATTGTTTATTACACTGCCACCAATGTATCCATCTGAATCATCTCCCATATTCAAACTGTGCTCATCATGGCTCAGTCAATCAGTACTGGCAAAGTTATGTAAGAAATTGGACCAATTATGGGAAGAAAATAAGGGACAGGAAATCCTCTTTACATGGATTGCATTTTTGAAGGATGAAACACTTGAATTTCTTAATATACAAAATAGTGTTAGCATTAATTCTGCTTACACCTTTTATAAAGTGGCCTTAGAGAAAGCTCAGAATGCTGCGAATGTTATTGCAGTTCAGCATGAAAACGTCAAGGAAAATGAAACGACCGATGAAATGAGTGTCAACTATCAACAGGACACATCAAAGAATGTGATAAAGTATAAAGGAAATAAAAAACCCATGCCGAAAAAGAAATATAGAAAACAAAAATATAAGAAAATCAAAGATCAAAGAGCCATCTCAGACCGACCTATCGGCAAGAATCCAGTTCAAATGTTGGTTGATTACAATATTAAACGCAAACAGCTTGAATTCAAAAAAAATTTTTATACATGCAAAATTTGCTTTACTGATAAAATGGGTGAACATTGTACCCAGTTTCTGCCATGCTCTCACATTTTTTGCAAAGACTGTATCATCGGATATTTAGAAGTGAGAATCAAAGAAGGAAGTGTTCAAAATATCTATTGTCCTGAAGAAAAATGTACATCTGAAGCTACGCCCGGTCAGGTACAGTAATACATTAATATTTTTTGTCAATAACTACATTTAATTTGCTAACATATATGTATCTTTTTTTAGGTAAAAGATTTAATGAGCCCAGAATTATTTGCTAAATACGACTCCATACTGTTGAGTACCACTTTGGACACAATGATGGACATTGTCTATTGTCCGAGACCTCATTGTCAGTATCCAGTTAGTAGAGAACCTAACGAAAGAATGGCAAACTGTCCTGCTTGTCAGTACGCATTTTGTGTATACTGTAAAATGGTATATCACGGAATCGAACCTTGCAAATTTAAATCAGGTACACTTTTCACCATCCAGTTTATTATACGTAAGGTAAACAATTACAGACTGTACTAATCGCTATTAAAATAATGTCTTAGCTGAAAAGCAGCAACTAGTAATGGAATATCGAGCGGCATCAGACGAAAAGAAAATACAACTGGAGCAACGTTATGGAAAGAAACAATTACAAATTCTAGTAGAGAACACCATGTCGGAAATGTGGATCAACAGTCACAGCCAAAGCTGTCCTCATTGCGACGCCGCTATTGAGGTACAGTTACACAGTTTCAGTAATATTGAAGTAAATCATTGCATTATTTTATTCTCTGTACGGCACGCTCATATTATAGAAATCGGACGGCTGTAATAAAATGATCTGCTGGCGTTGCAATACATGTTTCTGTTGGCTCTGTGGAACACGTCTCAATCCGGAATCGCCATATTTGCATTTCCGAAGTCCTGAATCAAAATGCTACAACATGCTATTCCACGGAGCAATACCAGATGAGCCTGAAGATGATGAAGACGACCTGGACTTCCCCGCCATATACCTTGGCTACGATTCCGAGGACGACAATTTTTTTGACGATGATTTTAATATGGATGACGAAATACCATAGTTAAAATAGATGGCTCTATGTTGTATTTCGCATGTACACGTATTTTATTTTGCGGAAGGAAATTTTGTTCATTCTATTTCTTTTTCTCTTAAATTCGATAATCTCAAAATTAACATCAGATGGATGAGCTGTAACTAGTTGTGTTCAAAGTTTACATCAAATCACATTGTATACTCATTTATCGCCAAAGAGATTGCGATAATCTGTGATTGATGTGACTAATTAAAGAATATTTAATTAATTGCTAGTCAGCGAGTAACGATATTCGGTATTAAGAATGCAATGCAGAAATTGAATAATTTGAATTTGAAATATCTCCATTCTATAAAAAACGAATACTGATATACAGCGTTAAGATATTTTCGTTTTTTCCTAGAAATTTTTTCTTCAGATGGTAAAAACAATAATATAATATTTTATATATTATTAAAACACAGCATAACATAATGCCAATTGTATATTGTAAGTAATAGTAATTCAAAATATGTACATGCTGAAAATTTGTTAATTACTACTGATTTTCTATTTTGTATTTTTTCCCCCGAATGCTTCTATAACAAAAATAAATTATTTGCCACAACGGCAAATATTCAAAATGAATACTTATAAGGTATTTGTAGATAAGATGTATTCTAGCGTCGGATTGAATTTTTGTTGTTATTTGTAAAAATTATTTGGATATGCGGTTCCGAGCAAGACAATTATGGTATAAGGTTATTTCTTTATTATTTATTTGATACAGCCTCGTGTATTCTTTCATTATAATTCGAATAAGATACATGTAAGAGAAACTTTGTTTTTTATTATACCCACTGATTTCAGCTAGAAGATGCTAAAATCAGCATAGAAGTTCTGGAAGTGGTTGAAATCCCATACAGTTCGTTTCAGACACAGAATACATAGGGTTGACCCTCTTTATCAAAATCTTTTGAATTATACAATATCCAACATCCACAAAAAAGTAAAAAAGATAAATGTCAACAATATTCAATGTCATGACTATTAATATTTATTAGTATCTTCTTGGTCCTGAAGAGATCCTACTGCATTAATGTTTAATACTTTGAATCTTGGTAACATGAAATATATATTAAAATAAGATGGCGCTTTAAATTATGGTTCCCTGCAAAGTCACTGTGCAATAAATACGCCAGTCGCTCGATCTATACGTTTAATTACTTCATGGGTTGACGGTTGGATTTTTATGTTCAGTATTAGGAACACTCGGTTGATATGTGAGGTAGAATATTTTTTAAATATTTCGCGGAATGTAGCAGGATGAAGAAGCAGAATCAGTATTCGATACACTACAAACCAATAAGTATTAAATGCTCGAAAGGGAAGATACAACGTGATTTATATTGAGTTTTCAAAAACGTGTTATCATGTGTGTGTGTGTGTATATATATATATTACATTGCGTTGACGATTAAAGGGAGAGCTGAGCTGCTTACTATTCTTGGTAACTACAGAAGTTACGAAGTTTTTACGAAATTTAAAAAACATTAAAAGGGGTCAAGTAGACACATGTATACTTTATTAAAATTCGTAAACGTATCAGGGGTATATTGCTGTACTTGCCTGCTAGTGAATACTAGTGCATATTTCAATTGGCAGAATTCCAAAAGAATAAGTTGTAATTATTCCGGTTTAACGAACTGTGTAACTTTGTTGTTGTTAACAAAGATGGCGGAGGTTACAATAAAGCCGGACGCGTCCTATGACAAATATAACTTTTCCGAAGAGTTCCCTTTACATCAGCTGTGTGTCATTGTTCCATTTGAGAAGTTAACCTACGCGTGGGAATATCTTTTTTGTGGCATCTACACAGGTAAAATGTTTTAATGTCTTCCTTTTTGTTAATTCCTCACGTGTGTGATTGGTTGGTATAATGGCTTCGATCTATTGTTCATCGTATCATGTGATGTCGTTCATTATTTGCAAGTGAATAGAATCCTAGCAAACACAAAGCTTGAGAATAGGTTGGAGCGGATTTCTTTACAGGTATATAAAATACTTTCCAGATATATTTGGACTTACAAAATATATAAAAGTAATCATAATTATGGCCGCCATTACCATTAGCAAGTTAAAATAGGTTTGTTGATCGGAGCCATTAAAACGTTATAAATTATTTTCATGTAATTTTAAGGGATTTTCTTAACTTTATCGTCAAATATCTTCACGCCCATTCATTACTCATTTATTTTTCGATCCAAACTTATGTACATCCTAAAGGCACTACATTGAAACTTTACTACTTTAGAATTATATAAGATACCCCAACGAACTAGTATTGCTTTAAAATGTACGATCTCGGATAAAAGCAAAGATTTTATTCGATTTCTTTTTGCAAGAAGTTTTAAACTTCATTTGAATTTTCGAATACTAAAACCTTTGCAAATTTCTGAAGGGCTACTGGAAAAATGTAATATTTCACTAGTTTCCAACGGTTTCCTAAAGACATGCTTTTTTTTATCATACCTTTGAATATATCGAAAATTAAAGAGGTCGTTGGGTGTCCATTTTCAGGATTTTAAATCATTTTTAATCCATCATAAGCCACGTTATCCTTATCGTCTCACTCTCACAGCTGCGTCATTCTGTAGATTCAGTCGTCTCGCCTGAGAGAAACGCTATAGTGTGCATTCTCGCTAGTTGAATGGCAACAGCCACCCACATTGCATCCCTTGGAAAGTTTAAACAAATCTTTTCTTCCTTTCTCCTATTCATCCATTCACCTTCGCCCTTTGCAGATGATACTCAAATTCTGATTTTGTTATTGATCGCATCAGCCACCTTTGGCGGCATTTGCACGC
>JARPRH010000762.1:122821-140250 GCA_031763665.1 Calameuta haemorrhoidalis
TTCGCCCTTTGCAGATGATACTCAAATTCTGATTTTGTTATTGATCGCATCAGCCACCTTTGGCGGCATTTGCACGCGCTTTTCCCTGAATTGCCAGTAGCGTTCAGTCTTCCGTACGCGCGGGTTGTTCTACCAGTTGCTCCGATCTCGTAGACGGCGTGTTCAATTCTACGTTGAGTGAAGTTTTCAATTTCAATATATTTTTCCACAAGTCATTTGTACGAGTGTAAAAATAAAATTTTCGAATTATTGCATCGCACCATTTACGGAATTTAATTATTTATTAAATCACAATAAATCTTAAAATTCATCATTGACTTGAATGACTGCGACTGATGCATAAGTGATTCGAAATATAAGAAAATAATAAAATCCAAAAATAATTGTGCGAATAGTAAACGGCGTCTCTAAGGAATTAATTTTTTGTTAATATTCATAAAATTTTCGGATACAGTGAGGCATGTTCGATCCAAGTGTATGATTTACACAAAAACATGCTGCTATTGAAAATAAACGGAGTGTTCTGGAATGACGTATTAAACCATTCGTGATAAAGTCTAAAATAATAATAATAATAATAATCTTCTCAGTGCAAACATCACAGTGTAATTATTAGCAATTCATGTTGAATATAATTTCGCTGGAATACTTGCTGAAAGGGATGATATTTAAACGTCTATTTCAAATTCCTCTGTATTAACATAGTTACGTTCATTAAAATTCTCTTCTACTCCGATAAATATATATTCATCATAATTTCTGTGCTTATACAATGTACAATGAGAAACCTATATAATTATATTCTATTTTGAGAAGTGTATCTGGAGTCCACGTGCTATATAAATATTTGAAAATTAACCGGCAATTAAACTCAGGTGGTAAAACTGACTTCTAGAAAATAACAGCAAGGTGGCAGTGACGTCATTGCATATTTGCGCGCGGATTTTCGCGTGGGCATGGGATCTTCTCGTAGGTAGCACTACATATCCAATGCAACACGTGAGTATACATATATATATTCTGTGCTATATTAAATACGTATATCTATAACTTGTATAGAGTTCTAGGCTAACATGTGGTTTGGAACATGATTGAGAAGTATGTATAAGTATATTGATGAATGATGAACATTGAACTGTATTCTTCGTATAACTATGAAACGTATGTTTAGCACATGTTTTAGCCCAGTATCAATGCGAGTATAACGATCGTGTTTCCAAGGTCGATTGCGAGAGAATTGGGTGCGAAAAATAAAAGCTGAAAAGCTTCGGTGAATCGTAGTAAATTGTACTTTCCCCCTGGGATCCCTGAGAGAAGAATAATAGGCGTCTGAGGAAGTTTCTGAAAAGTTTCGAAAATTACGTTACTACAGAGTTTCATATGCGAGTAAAATTAATCGCTGCTTCGATACTTCTTATATTTAGATGAATACTTATAATCGCCATCGCGACGTAGGACGAGGATGGTTTTTTTTATGTGCCCAAGAAGGAAATATCCTTTTTCATTAAAACGACTAATATTTTTTCACGATGCTTGGAAAAGTGGGACAGAGAATAAACGTCAATCGTAACCGGTGAAATGTTATCGAGAAGAAAAGTGATAGGTTTTTTTTACATTTTCGTGGCACTGTGTTTTGTATTAAATATGTAAGTACATCTTATTGGTACTTTTTCATGTACCATATTATATAACAGTATTATACTGTATACAATACTAATGTATTATGTGAAAAACAGAAAAGGCTTTATTTTTTATTTTTTATAGCATACTGTGTTTGCTGAACACGTGCACCCTTATTTCGTATATACATTCATTTACCTCAGAGTTGTGTACCAAACATTGGAAGATATTTCAATGAAATTATTTATAGAAGAATCCAAGCTTGTTTATTTATTTATTTTTTTTTTAATACGAAAATAACTCACGATGGATAAGATGGAGCATTGATGATCATATTTATTTCTGGAACGTTAATATTTCGAGAAAACTCGACTGTATAATTTTACATACCAAAATTCTATTACTGGCAAATCAATTACGTCTTACTCCACACATACAAATCTGCTTAGATATTCAACTTTAGTTGAGGTGTTTGTTTTTGGAAAATTGGCCAAAATAAACAAGCAAATAAAATTGGAGGATTCGTTGCTGCTGGTTATACGTACGTGGGTAGTGGACATTTTCTTGATATCACAAGATATATGTATAAATATAGATTCTATTAATGGTTTAGCGAACGACCCTTGTTATCAAGAGATCAAAGATTTGTATTTCATAAATTGGCAGATCTCTGTCATCGATTTGCTCTGACTTTGCATGAAGGTTTAAAGACGAAGGCCGGAACAGTAGAAGAAGAGGAAGTGTCGGGGTTCCTGTAACTAATTGTTCTTTAATGAAAATTCTGTAATCGCGCAGCATCCCGCACTGTTAATGGAGCCTGTAGGTTGTTCTTGGAGTCATGAGGCTTCACTATATGACGGTGCGTTACTCGGTTATTTGCATCTCCATTGCCTATTAGTTAACAATCTAATTATCTACCCCTTCAATAGGAAAGCACCTTGCTGTCGACAAAGTTTCCACCCGCTCACTTATGGGCGTTCTGTCATTGTCTATTGTACCATCAACTTCCTCTTGTACCGGAGAACTTCTAAAGCACACACTAGATATTAGTCATTGTTTCATGAACTCTCTTACTATTGTTTCGTCATAATTCTCCATAGGTACAAAGATCCCAGTGAGGCGCTACTTGTTCTGTTCAATGTTGACATTGAATACGAATTTTTCATTCTAGCTACAGGACTATCCTTGAAAAGATCACGTACCATTTCTATTTGCCAATATACAGTGGATGGACGATGATACAAAATCCACAGGATACATTGAAATTCTGTCACGCTGGGAAAGAGGAAAAAAAAATTATTGATCAATACAGCAGACGGTGTATTCTTGCAATTTATGGACATTTTATAAGACTCGTGAAATATTTTTATTATTTCCTCACACCAACGTTCAGACATTTCTTACTGAGGTTTTTCGTGGTCTTCAAGAAAACGAAAATTCCAATTTAGTCGTTGTCAGCTTACCTCGTGTAAGATCCTGCGTCCGCCTGCTGCACCATGACGGAAAGGCTTGGAGAGCCTGTTAAAAATGAGCAGAACGCTTATCTCGTTACACAAGGAAGAGGGAGCCACGAAAGTTAATTACCAAAGCAAATTCCATTAAACCTTTATTACGCAATTTTGTCTGCGTTAGCGAAATGTAATAAAATCGAAATTTCACTCGAAGCCTTATTTTGTGAACTCTTGTCATCGGTATGGATTTTCACGATAGTATTAACTCGATTTCAGATTTAATATCTGTAAATTTCCCTCTATACATGTATATGGTTCTATGTACTTCGTAAGCACTTATATGTAATCCTAAGGATTGTCTGAAGTTGGCACCTCGAGTGTTCACTCAATTGTACGAATTTACGCGCACGAAATAAATATTATAATTATACTGCTGCTCCTGGCTACATTCAAAGTTGCAAATCGATGTCATATTAGTCCTTCAATGATCCTGGTGAGAATTTGCCTTATATTTACGTAACTGGTTACTTAGGAGAATCGACGGCACGTTACTGACTGATCATTCTTACGGCGGGTTTATCCCAGGGGTCACGTTGTTTGGAAGCTTTCCAACTTACCGGAATGTTCGTGTAATTGCTTCGTGTGTCATTTACAGCTCGACCCTTTTGCACACTAAGGATAATTTGAAGTCGTACCGGTTTACGCCATCAGTTGGAATAAACATGCGCAAAGGACGCTTAGGTTGGGTTGAGTCTATTCTAGAAAATAAACTGTTTTTAAATCACGTTACACTGAGAATTTCCGTTCCGTGGGCAACTACGTAATGGTAACAACTTCCTGGAGTAATTCGATGATGGATTCTGTCTGCGATTACAATTCAATGTAACTACTGTGTCGCAAGAATAACTAGCACAATTCTAATCCTATAGGAGCTCAATATACTTTATGTTAATACTGTCTCTGGTTTTTACAGTGAACTATGCATGTTAGACGAGAGGCCTGTTGTTCGCGGTGAACCTGACTTCTGTAAACTATTGAAAAATTATTTCATATCTTCAAATGACGATAGGGACTACCAATCAGCATTGCTGAAAATGATGACAGGATTTTTTGATATTTTAACACACGATACCTTACCGATAACATGGATCTTATAAGAAGGGGAAACATGGATCTACCAAAGAGAGGAGAAGGGAGTGAATAACGCTTTGTGAAAATCTAGGAATCTACAACCGCGAAATTTTCTGATGATATTTCATCCAGCTGTCGCATTTCACTGATGCATCTTTTGTGTCCTCGCTCGAAGTTTCTAGTTTTCTTTTCTTGCTGGAGATAAAGATGCTACTTATGGTGAATACTACGATAATCGATCACCCTGTAGAATAGACATGTAGATAAGTGCTATGGATTTTGAAATTATTTTATATAGGGCTTGACTCATGATTTTCGGTCTACGTTTTCATCATATATTTTGTCTCAGTATCTGTTATTTATTGATTAGCATTGCAATTTTACTATGAATAGGGTAAATGTATGTAAATACATAGTTTGGCTTTGTTTCTGTCCTAGACGTATCAGAGAGAATCCAAATTCTCTCAAAGGGTCCAATAAATTTAATTAGGAGTGGCACGTCATGCCGTATAGTCCTTAGGATGGGCTCTTGTGATCGGCTTATCCCCTGTTCCTGAACCTTCTGTACCTGATTATCCGTTTACTGAAGTAGTGAAATTAATGGAATATCTGGATAAACCTCTCGGGAACCCACTATCGTATGATAAGAAGGTATTGTTTTTCTATGTTAACGAGCTTTACCATAGTAAGAGATTTGACTTTGCATTCGACCAATTATTAAGCTTTGTTGATATTGCATAGATCCTAGAAATTAGTTTGTTTTATGGTTCCGTAATAATCATTTATAATATAACACAGTAATATTTGACTTCAAACCAGATTCGTGTATCGTGTATTTACACGGTTAGCCAAATCCTGGACCAAGCAATCCTCTTCGATCTTATCAAATTCCGGCAAATATTCGCGGTACGCTTAATTAACTTTCTGCGTCCATGTATCGACGCCCTGCGACTAGAGCGTGTGGAGTTGGAAGAGGGCGAGGTAGTTTTAACGAAGCTTCTCGAAAATAGATCTTTACTGGGTGGTTCAGGATATAAAGGTTTTTTATGGCTATTCGGAATGCTTATTACCTTCTTTTACAAAAGCATAATTTCCTTATACAATTACAGATACTCGTAATCTTGTAAAAATACTTTACCGAGTATTTTCAAATATACTTATACATTAGCTCTGCCTTAAACCTCAACGAATGGCTATACGTTTTCTTTCATTTTTAGATGTGAATTCTGGCGGATGCTTGTACTTTCTTATGGAACACGAGAATTCACTTAACAAACGCAAATCCTTCATCATGAGGTTCTACTTGAAGGGACGTCCTTCCTGCTTTGTTCTTGTACAATGTTGCTCGAAGATTTGAAGTATTCTTAACCTTTAGTCAGCCTGTGGGAATTTTTTTTCAAAACCCCAAACAATCGATACAGGAAAAAAATGTTGACATTGGAGATATACTGGTATAGTGAAACATGGGGAGTTTATGAAGTGATTTGAAGTTAATCAAAGTTATAGTCGACGATAGAAGTTAGGTCAATTATAGTTGGTTGATTATTTTCATGTTATTAATTAAAAAATAACTTGACCGTGAGCAAAACTAAATATTAATATTATTTGATACAAAACAGATAATTACACAGCAAGGCAATGACGCTATTCAAATATTATGAGCCAAATATGTCTGTACTGTCGATTCAAAATATTCATACTATGCTAATTCAAATCAATCTGGAATTCGATATGTCGTTATTCCAGCACGTGCATGGCATTCTACGAGTGCCTTCTGTAATTTATGGCTGAATTCTCGGAAACTCTACAAAGCGTGTACCGGAATCTTTGTCATAATTAACCAGTGGATAATCAACAGTAGACAATATTTTCAAACAATGCCATACGTGCCCCACATTAAAAATTAATTGTAAAACTTCTTAATACCCAATTGTTCAGCGACAGCTGTGGAAGATTTCCAAAGTTACCGTCAGCGATAATATTCCTGTGGATCTTCCCTAATACCAGGCATTATTGCTAAAAGCAATATAGTTTGCTATAATTTACAGGGGTGGATGAAATAGAGGGTTTGTTTTGGTGCGTCACACGTTCAATATAATCCCCAGTGAGTTATGCCATCTCCAAACCGCAATCGCAAATGATCCGTTGTTTGTCAACGTGAACTTGCGTATTTACAATACGTGATAATCTTCGCTCGGAGTTTTTCACCCTAGTAGTTTAGTCCCTAGAGACTTATCAGCGAACATGGAATAAGTATATTTCATGACGTTCAGCATCCACTGTTCCAGGGTATTGACATTCATGCTTTATCGTACTTTTATTACATCAATGTGTTACTAATTTCATCTTGGAATTCATAACCATGTTGAATCGTTAGTCCTAAGGTTGGGTCAGCGGAGAATTTAGACGTCTAAGGAATTCCAGACGTGTTCCAAAATATCGAATATAGATTCTAAGCATCAGCATCGACATTGCCCAGTGGATAGCCTTTACGTTTGACGGATTCGAAATATGGTAATAAAATATTAGATACGTACATCACTATTAAAAAATAGTGGTACGTGCTCTTTAACTTTTCTGTACTCTTTAAGGTACTGCTAGACGGAATATTGGCCAAGCCTGAAGAAAGCATCAGGTTACTGCATTCAACAGGCACGTGTGTCACGGATCTCCCTCGTTCATCCATTTTTTTTTATCTTCCTCAACCACATGTTCTGGAGCCTCCATAACCAAGCTTGGACTTAATGGTTTATTATTGTTCCCTTACGTGGGCTGGAGCTGGATTATCCTCTGTGACATATGTCAAAGTGCATATTTTTATCTGCTACTTTTATACAATCTACATGTATACGTGGTCGCCAAGCATTATGTGATTTCCTATTTGAAAATTTTTCGTCAGTGGCTCATCGGAAGTAATGCTGTCTCATCGCTTTTACATTAAACCACGTCAGTAAGATGGAAGGCTTATTGGATTGTGAGCTAATATTTTTGGATTAAATTGAAGAGACGTTTTTGAAGATATAAATTTCATCCTTTTACTTGTCGTATATTATGCATACGTAAAAAAATGTGATGGGGTATGTGTGATAGAAATATTGGAAATAGACAGATACACTGTATCTATTTATGGGGAGAGAGAAATAGTCTTAAAAAAAAAGAATTGGTCCATATTTGAACGTCTCTCGATTATATAAACAATTACATGAAGTTTCGTTGCTTGCATTCGGGGTGGCTCATTTTCGTTATTGCTGTTTATTCGTTTATGACCCTTTCCTTTTATTCATCTTTGTAGAAATCGCACGTGGGAACGAAATTATATTGACAATATCTACCCACGTCATTCTCGATGACTCGTGTTACTCCAATTCGGATATATGCTTTTCGAGAACTCGTTTTTTTTTTATTACTTTCCTCACGCGTCTTAGATGTTTGCTTTGCTGTCGGATAGAACTTGCGTTACGTTTGTTAGGATATTAGGCATTAGGATGCTGGATGAATGGATGTCTGGGGAGCCTGTTGGCATAGAATTCTAATCTGACCATATTGCTTCTCCTTGGACTTCATATTTTTATTATAATATTTATATGCATACAATAAGGTACCTCTCGATAATGGGGTGCTGACACAGTATGGAGTCTATTTTCATCATTGATTCTTTCAATTCTTTTGAATATTATACCTCTTATGTTAAATTGATATTGCATAAGCATTTTCCGTTTTCGTATTTTTATTCTGTTGAAACTCGTTTACCTCTTCATCTTGAATACACTTTGCATTTTATTGATTTTTTTTTAGTTTTCTCTTTTTAAGGATACAGGTGATCGTTCTTTAGAAACCATTAGCTAGGGACGTGACCTAATGGATTACTCAGTCAGGCAGATTTTCTATATCTGTTTGATTTTGTTGTTGCAGCAGTGCCACTGTTCATACAATACTTGGGATTTCAAACGGAATGGTATAGTAACTTTGTATTGACTCAAAAATTGGATTACCTCTATAGTAATTTCTGACGTCTACGTTATAAATAGAGATGTCCATTAATAGTCTTAATGATAGTACGAAATACTCCAAGGGTAAGGGTTTTCGATTCTCATAGCTTGGTCTCTTAGAATCAGTAAATTACGATGCTTCCTCAAACACTCTATCCTGCATATGGGTGGTACTCATTGATAATTTAGGGCCTTTGGTAACCATAAGACGGTATGGGATTAACGACGAGCTGAAATTTCTATACTTATCGTGTAACAGTATCCTTTGATGTCAGAAGGCAAATAGATTTCAGTAATGGGAGCATTAGTTATTCTCTTCATCGAGTTGTGGGTTAATTGGCTCGGAATTTGACTGCTCCTCTTTCGTCGTTGAGACTTTCCCGAGACTCATAATTTTCTTAAGAGGAATTTATATTATTTTTAGAACTTCTCTCCTTTATCTATATATCAGCTTTACTCTTACAGTAAATAGATTCGAATTGCCAGAATACAATCAGCTATTCATATTCGTGTATCACACAGGCACTTATTCGGCTTCGACGTGGTTAGCTTATGCGCTGCGAAACGAGTGCTAAGGAAAGTAAAATTCTCGTTGAAAAATTGTATTTACTTAAAGCGCGGATTAATGTTTATGTATGAGCAGCTGGTAGAAATGGATGATTTAACGCACACCCTTTCGTACACTCCTCACGTAGATCAAGCTGAGTTACGTCTACGTTGCTTGATTTACAATATTATCTTTATCCCTCTTCTTATCAGGATTATATTGGAATTTTGAATAGTTTTTTTTTTATTTATGACAATCGACAGCGACGTAATATCGATTCTTATTCAGATGTGTTCTCAGTTTTAGGTACCTCCCGTGAAAAATTTGCATATGCTCAGCAGATATTGATGGATGCATATTATATATACTACGTGAAAATTAAATGAAGACTACGTATTTTCTATGTCTAGAGTGAACATATGGTATAGAACGTTTGAAGTTCTACGACAAAGGGAAATCTCGTTAACAAGCAGAATGTTTTCGACCGTAATTCTAGTAGGTATTAAAGGGTCAGTAATCTGCAACCAGCCATAAGAACTGCTTTTTCTGTCGATACGCAAAGCAAGCTCAGGCCGAAGTAGGTGAAAGGCGTATACGACGTAGGTGAAAATTCAGACACTGGAGAAATTGAGATTTGGGGCACTCTAATATGACAATGTCAACGGTACGAGAAATTCACGGAAATGAATCTGCCAAGTAAGGAAGCAAAATACAGAGAAATCCGGTTTAATCATTCATTTTTATATTCCCTTCTGTGTTCTCGATCTTGTCGTAGATACCCCAAGCATTGTTCATTGAATCAAAGGGAACAGCATTGATTGACTCTGTCAGCTGAGGTGGAGTGACGTTCGCCATTATTCTTTCACTTGATGACATTGACAAGCATCATTGAACAGAAAAACTATGAACTTCTGTCAGTTTAACATTTATCTTTCATGGTTCATTAATTCGCAGAAAATAAAATGATATATGAATATACTAGTAAGAATATCAAAGGTGTAAAGTTCTGGGTATTTGGTAATATTCAAGATAGCAAAATAATCTTTACGGCACGTTTTACCTTTATACTTGAAGTTTACCACAAGGAATTGAGAGAAGCTTGGGGATACTAGGGATGACCCTTTCATGTATTTTCTTCCTTTGATACGGTTTATGTTTCCTTACAAGTCATCGGAAAGGAATCTTCTTGCGTACCCTATGGCAACAAGTTCCTGGAACGTGAAATTTTCAAGAGACATGACAGATCCTAAGGGAATTTGAATTTCGCTGGACTTAATATTCTGAACCACGCAAAATATATGACGTATGCTATTTACATTTACTACTCTAGGTATTGACCTTATACAGGTTTTCTATTCTTTCTCAATCGTTCAAGAATTCATGAGACTCCTTGTGTAGTGCAGCTTACGCGATATGGGAAAGGTTACCTTGATTTATGTTTCCTTGCAATGTTCAACTCACACTCGTTCAACTGGAAGTATAACTAATCATTTTTTAATTATTGAACGTTTCCTCTTTCGCAGTGGAATGTCTGCTGCAATTGTTTTTTTGGCTTCAATCAATCGTCAATGTATCACAACAGTCCATTAAAGCCATTGGAAAGCTTTAAGTCTCATCGATATCCGATAAGGTATTAGGAAGCATTCAATTTATACATTTCAAATCAAAACGAAATATATGCCACGGTATTGGATTGGAAATTGTTTGGAAAAAGAATGTTGGGTTTTCAAAGGATCGGAGAAGCTCGTGTGAATATTATGTTATCTATATAACGTGAGTATGCAGCGTCACATATCAAGGACATAGGGAATACTTGCCCTCGTCTTTTTAAACTTTTTCTTACTCTTTGGCTGTTCTCGGCAGTGTTCTGTCCTTTTGAAAGAGGGAAGCTCTAAATGTGGTTGAAGTCGGACATTTCTCTTCATTAGCGCTAAGTAGCAGGACGCTTGGCCAATTGAAGACTGGCCGATACTGTCAAAGGGCAGCACGTTTGGTCTTAAGATATTTTTTTTAAAAAAAACTATCCCTTAGGACAAAGCCATATGAGACATATAGATAGATGGTAGCTCATCATGTGGGATAAATTCTTTTGTTCTGCGCCTCACTTCTATGCGATTGACTTTTCCCTGCTAATGGCATTGCCAGCGATATTCAGGTAAAATGTAGAAAATAGTTTAAAATTCTAATAAAGTGATCATTTGTTTTTTGTCAATTTTATGAAATACGCTTTTGTACTTTGCATTGTAGAAATGAAAGAGGGTAGGTGGTGAAAATTGTTATGTATGGCAGCAAAGACAGTTCATTTGGGTTTTCTGTAGGCTAATGGTATCTCGGCTAAAAAAAAGTTTCCTTGTTCGTTTGGCTTGACGGGCATAAGATAAAATTTTGTTTGGCCCTCTTGACTTTCTTTACTTTTATTCTATTGCCCTCCTACTTGGCATATATACATGTATATTTATTTTCGAGATACGAAGACGGTTTTATACTTAAAATTTCTTCTTTCCTCCCCAAAATCATTTCGCCGACGATTCCAATACATTAGGAGGATTTAAAGCCTGGCAGACTTATTTCTTTTCTTGCTCTATCAATCCTCGGATTTCTAACTATTGCAATTTGTATTCGAATTGACTGATCCCATAAGCAACAATTTATGGTTACTACGTTGGCTTCTGGTATGTCCTCCGTTTCGGGACTGTATCAGGTATTCCTTTAGGGTAGTGGATACAACTTTTTTCTTGAAATGTTTTCCTAATTAGATTTTTTTTTCAAACTCTCACAGAATCATCCCATGCTTTAATGCGCAGCAGGGAAAAGTTGCAAAGACATATTCGCCGTTGGATTATCGGCAATCGATACAGAATTAAGCCTTGAGGTTTTATGTATCAGCAGTAAACTGGCTTCTTTATACCGGAAGTCTGTTCGCCTCTTTAATAAATATTTGCCATGGCAAATGGACAGCTAAACTTCCCTACCGGAAATGCATCTTTGCCTAAGACTTCAGTTTTATCTTTCTATGACATAATTATGATTCGTCTGTTAAATTTCTAACAAGACCATTAAATTTATCGTAAATTGTGAGATTGAACAAATCCTTTGTTTTAAAGTGCTACTTCGGATAGCCTAGAGTTAATAGAAATATAAAGTGGAAACTAATAAAGATCGTAGCTCTATGATAAAATCGATTCATCTCAGTTTCCTCGTTACAATAAAGTTGATGCCCTTGGGCGAGCTTTTATCGAGCCTTGAATGAAAAAACGCAGAATTCTAATCGATATTTGCCTGCACGAATCGTATTTCAGAAGATCAACGATAGTTGATCTTCTGGTCAAAATATAACGAAAGATAGTAAAGCTGACGTAGTTATCGTAGCACATTCTATGCATCTATACGTAAATATTAATGCGGTCGTTTTAGAAGAAAAACAACAAGTAAATTTCTTTGCTTTATTTTCAGATAAAAATATACGAATGCGATCGAATGAAGCTCATTATTTTTACACTGGGAGTCATGTTGAAAGGAGAAAAATCAATGGAATCCGTATATATAACTACGTACGTAGGGGATATTATATTGAAAAATATATTTTATACCGTATTTTTCTTACTACATTTTTCAAATCAACTCTATATCATTATAGGTGTCATCAAATTTGTACTCTTCGAGTGGCACAGAATGGTGACGTCGAATTCATGAAAACTATTGCCTGTTATCGTCTTTTTTAAAGAGGAAAGAAAATCTGTCAATGGTAAACGAAAATATTTCTCGCTCGAGTGGACTCTCCTGAAGAGAATTTGTCGGTTTGTGATTTTAGCTTGCAATCGAAGGCAAATCTACTTTGTTGGTAGGTTATTTAAAGGACAGCTTTTGCAAGGTGAGCTTTCCTGTGTAAAATGACCTATGGATGGACTGCAGTGTACAATTTTGTTATTCGGAAGGTACTATCTGCTGGACAATGAAAGTTTGTTTTGAATAATGATAATGTTATATATTCTCCCTGTTAAGCCCATACCTGACAAGAGGATGCGTATACACTTGTTTAAGGGGCTTGTCCCTAAGCGAATTTCCGCCTGTCAGCTGTGGGACTAGAAAAATATCTTTTTACCCGTTGTACATATTTACTCAACTTATTTACAGCCGAAGAATTGATAATGGCTTCGTTAATGGCGTGAGAGAAATTTTATAATGATTTAACGTTGGACGAAATCGAATTCTATTTGAAATTCTTCCATTATGGTGAACGCACTCGTATTCCAAATCGTATGTACATACATTCGTAAGGACTTCAGAACATCTCAAATTCTTATTCGCATTCCAATGCTGATTTACGATGAATATCTGAACAGCCAACTTCGTGCCATGTTGTAACGTCGACGGAATTCAGCCAATTCTTAGTGGTCTTGCCGATTACGTTGTGGTTTAATATCAATTTATTCATCAAATCTGTACCTGACGGGGGTTGGCATGTCTGTGCTATGTAACGGACGCCGTCCCTTGGTCGATCCCATTTCTTATACAACTGATAATCAGGGGATTTTCTCCCATATTGTATAATTACTAGAATTCAGTATTATTTAACTTTGTAATGGAAAATTTCTCGTTGACTCTGGATTATCTGTATTAAATCTCTAGAACGTTGTTTTATTTTTGTACATTTACAGGAATATTTAGCCTTCGTATTAAAATTTTTTCCAGTAGTGAAAAAGCGAGGGGAAAATTAGTGGAAAGATGGGCAGCTTCTCCACTAGTCAATTCGGAACCTAACCTAACATTTGTAACATTAGAGGCTCAGCTGTAGTTGAATTTACCTGTGCGTAAGCTACTTGGTTATCAGCAAGTAGGGGAATCTCTCGTATTAATCCTGACGTTGCAGAGGGTTAGTTAGTTAATTGGACTAATCAAGGATTCTCAATTCAAAGATCCAGCCCACTCTTCTAATAAAATTCTAAGGATATTGAAGTGTTATATATATAAATATACACATATACGCACAAATATGAATATGAATTTCATATAGGCTAGCATAGTAACCTAAATTCTAATGAAACATCCTTATATATGTTTCAGACTGTGGGCATCGAGGTGCGGGTCACGAATGAAATTCCCGCACCGTCGCAAGATGAGATCAGCAGACGGGATGTGGTACCCCCGTGGATCGCAACGTCGACTCCAAGTCCGAGCACCCCGGTAACCCCTACCAATCCGCACCAGTATTTGTCGCCCCATGTGTTCCAGGGGCGAAATTCTCTGTGTTCGGCGAACGGTAAATTTTTTCATTTCCTCAGTTATCTAAGGCGTACACGGCCTTATATTTATCCCAGTTCCATTCTCAAATGTATTCTTCAAGACGTGACAGTCACGAGTCAGAATTTAGAAAGAATTCGTATAACAGCAACTGTTTCATGTACGTCAAATTGCTTAGCGATGCAATTTTAATCGCGTTAAAAGAAAAAAGAAAACTTGATCCAAATGAAATTTCCGTTTTCCATGAGAGCATATGATTAGCTTGATATCTCTCGTTTTTATGAGGATCTGTCTTTTAACAACGAGTAGCGTATTTTTATTTAGACACATAGTATATGTAGCTACGTATGATACATTAGCTAGGATGTTTTTGAGTTTGGTAACGGTGCGTTGCGGTTCTTGTTTATGATTCATCGTACACAACGATTTAATTAGCCATACTTCAGGGATGTTCCAATTGATTTATCCAAGTTCCAAACTAAGGGATCAAGGAACGTGATTAATTTTCGTCCACTCTCTCAAATAAATTTTACGCACGTAAAGTTATTCCTCACTTTGGCAATCGCATTTTCGGGTCACCGTAAGTTTCTGCATAAACAAAAACTTGTTTCGTACTTCTATAACGAGGCTTCATTTAATGATCGTTCAAATAGATAATTGGCAGATTCGAATAAGCTAGAATTTAAACACTCGGAGGTATTTAGTATTGAAGTTGGCACGAGAGATCCAGTATATTTCGAAATTCTCTCTGGCAATGGGGAAAACGCTCGTTATTTCTCGAGGGAGATAATTTCATTACGTGCTCTCCCGTACAACAATCTTGTACTTCGGTAATGTCTGTTTTTGTTTCTTTTTTCTTATCTTATGAAAAATCTTGTGATATCATTTCGTTGACTTGGACCAATTCTCAATTGACTTTCGTTTCAGGAACGTTTGTGGTTTATGGATAATAGGAAATACTGCGGGCGTAGCCTTAAAATGTCACGTCATTTTATTTCACCACGAAACTAATTTTCTGAAGTCGCTTTCCGAGCAATGGCTTTACGTCGTGGAGCTTGAGAACAATCAGGAGCACAATAATTAACGTCTGCGTTATCGTCGAGTTTGTCGTCCTCGCTAAAAGCTTATTAATTGCACGTTAAATGGCCACCTGTCGCATACACAGTGAACTTACCAACTTCTCTTATACGCTCAACCTCGCCTGGAACGACCTTTAGTTTCATTTTATGACATCATCAATCTGAAATACGGCGGAAAGCAATGTGTCCTCAGAGTGCTTGGACTCGTAGGCATTCCATTGATGAGTATCCGTATACATTCGTTTTGCGAAAATAATTATGAAATATCTTGTTAAGCCTGTATTATGCAGGATTATTCAATACAAAACAGACCAACTGAAGGTGGTTAGCTTTAGGGGTCAAACGAATGGGCTAACTTCAGGTGGCGGCTTGGTCTGAATAATTCTATATAATCAGTATAACTTTGCGAAAATTCATAGTAGCCGAGTCTTGAAGTTTTCAAGGCAACTGTGCGATCTCCACGAAGTCTTTAGAAATTAAATTCATTTCTGGCAGTTCCTTTGGATCTTATTGCATGAAACGTTTAGGGTAATCAGAAAATATCTTTCGTAAGAGATTCATTACTTTAAGTATATTAGAGGTAAATATTTCGTAACACAGTCAGTTCGATATCAGGAATATTGACATATTATTCCAATGGAAGCGACTCTGTTATTACAGACTAAGTCGTTCACGAAGTTTTCGAGATATAAAAGTATCTACTTCTCTATCGAATTCAGCTATTGTTATACAAAACTTTCGTATGGGTGGTTCATCTTATCTCAAAGGCCACTCATTGAGATTCAAAGTTCTTGCGTAGTACAGTGCGTTGGGAATATTTGCACGTTCATTGGTTAGTCATTAATTTCATTACTGTCAAATTTTATATATAAAAAACTAAACGTCACTTTTATTCTTGTCGATTGGTCGCGTCTCTTATCTATGCTGTCTATAATATAAACTGTCTATAAACATAAAAAAACGCATTTACTGTAACCCGAGTCAATTTTACTTCCTCATAAAGGAAGCTATGTTTTCATGAAATATATTCATAATTGATTAACGCACTTTCTCATAGAGGTGGCTTTGTGAAAAGTGAAAAGTAATGAGCAAAGTTCTACTTTGCATCCTTGTTTTTTTAAAGGGAATCAACAAACTCCATAGCCAATGATAAAATGATCACTCAACATTATTAATTCTCTAGCGACTTATACGCCATGCTCATGTAATCCGTTCTGTTAACTTACCTAACCGGATTGAAACGGGTATTGTTTACAGCTCGCGTAACTCCTCCGACCTAAGGGCTTCTATAGAGATTGCCTTCTTAGTCACTAGGAGTATCATAATTAATCAATGCGATGAGAAATTGTTAATGACCCCTGTACCTCTCTCTACTATTGTCCATTATAATCGCTAGGTATTAGTTACGGTGCGGAGGTAGAGTTATTGTCATTGATTGCTATAGTTTCTACGCCTTTGTATTGGCACAGATCAATCATTTTTCTTGACCCATCAAAATGAAAGGATATCGTTGCATGAGGTAGGGACAGTTGTAATGTAATATTTAAAAATGAATTAAGTAATTTCCAAACACTCTGAGCATCCTGGAAAATCAATTATTATATTCTGCTTTTTACATTTCTAGTATGATTTCTGAACCACGGAATTGTTTACCAATGCGAAACTACATCTTGTTGTATCCTAGAAATCTAGAAGCTGTTGGAGCTACAGACAAAGGCCTTGACTTATATTGCATTTGAAACGAGAGCTTAATTGAAGCTGTGGTTATTAAGACGCTGCAACTGTTTCAGACTAGAAATAGTGAATTTGGTACAGGGACTATAGCAGTGATGCTGTGACATGATGCTTTAGCGAAGGTATTGCTTGTTTCACTTAAAATAATTTTACGTAGCTTTAGATCTTCTTTAAATACAGATTTAAGGACATGACGAAAATTGTGTTTGAGATTGATAACATTGAGTCGTGATAAGGACAATTTTTCAGCTGATAACAGGGGGGGATCTCATCTTGTTACTGAAACGAGGAATGTTTTCAATTTTCTGATGGTTATTTGGGGCTCAATGGAAATTGCTTCGACATTCTGCTGACACAAGAACTTTATTATCGCTAGGAACTTCAACCCTGGTTATTTCCATCTCAGGCTGCTTTCGCTTTTTTTTTCTTCTTTTCCATTGACTTTTCCTTTTGTCAATAGTAGCGACAAGTTTTTACACTGATTTATCAATGGACCACATCGCATTCACGTTTTGATATTTTCTTTTCAGATTACACACTACGGAGAAGACGTCCTATGACTCTCCGTATCGGACCGAGATTAAGTCTACCTAATAGGAGTACCTCAGCACCGGCGACCACTACTGATACGGAATGG
>JARPRH010000762.1:140350-162176 GCA_031763665.1 Calameuta haemorrhoidalis
CTCTCCGTATCGGACCGAGATTAAGTCTACCTAATAGGAGTACCTCAGCACCGGCGACCACTACTGATACGGAATGGTCTGCTTTGAGGTGAGCTTGCACTATCTTCTCATCGATCTGTCAAGGGTAATGGGATTTCGTGAATGATGAAATTCGTGAATTTAAACATATGAATCCGTATAGAAAATGTATTGCGTCACGTTACGTTTAAGTGTGGGAAATTTCGAAAATCTACGATATTTCTTTTGTTTCGATATCGTAGGTAAATCAAATGGAAAAGTATCGTATACTTTCCATTCCTTAGACCGTGAAATTCGTATCACGGGAATATATTTCTGAACGTTTGTTCGAGCGAATGCAAGGATGCTGTGTCGAAGATCTGATTGAATGAAGACAATTGTTATTATTTATAACAAATTCAGAGTGATTAGGAATGCATTGCTATCCTTTTGGGTAAATTTTATTCCTTGATGATTTCGTGTATGGATCTTTTGGTATAGAATTAGGGTGAGAAAGTTTCACTTGCGGGAGATTAAATTCTTTTCTTTTTTTAATTTCTACGACCTTTCTCTACGGGTCTTTTATGGAGATGATTATGTATAGATAGATATATTTATATTATTTTTCTTCTTTGGTTCTTCGGCAAGCTTTACGAATTATCCCTCGGAGGATTGGGTTATGCTATTTTTCAGGTGGCTTAAGGATGATGGTAATTACGTGTGGGAATTTTAAGATGATTGGTTTGCACTGTATGCCAAAGAAAAAATTTCTCCTTTGGCTAACCTTAGAAAATGGGTCAGGGTCCATGTAGCACGTTACGTTCTGGCTGGTTTCACAAAAAGCCGAAAAGTCTTTCATTTTCGATTGAATACAGTGGAGGGTGTGCCTTTACTTTTTTTCTGTTTCTCTTCTTTATACCTCCCAATCTTATTATATTACTCTTCTGAGGTCGGCTGGAGTTAATGAAAATTCTTGCTTTACTGCGAAACAAATGATTTGCCATGTTTATCTTTGAACTGTAAGTTTATACGTGGATGAACGTTTAACGAGCCTTTGTAAATGTAAAATTACTTTGATGAAATACCTTAAATTTGTAATTGTGTATTTTTACGCTCGGCCACGTGGATTTGCGTTACTTGATTGCTTTGGGAGAATAATTTCGCGTAATATTTACTTAATATCCGATGAGGGAACTCGATGGATTCTTGTAAAATTTCTATTAATTGTTATCCCACGAAAGATACTGAAACTGCTGAAGACTTGCCATGCGCTTTAGTGTTATCTGACTGAATAATTGGACGAGGTAAACAGTCTATTGTGATTCACGGAAATCAATTTCATCTGATCATTGGAAATTCGTATGATAAAAGAGAAAAATAAATCTCTTTTGAACACGATAATTGTGACGAATGTTCGAGGATTTGATTAAATTTCGTCGAAAGAGGATGAGAATTGAATGAACTTCGAATGGCGGTTCAAATGACAATTCGAGAGTTGATTCGAGCGCCAAACTCGTGTAATTTTCCCTGAATGTTCAAAAGAATATCCCTCTTTAAAAAAATCGATTACGAATGTATTCGAAAAATTCAGTTCAAACGGTTGTACGCGTTATACAACACAGTTTTTATTTTTGGCACCAAACACGTACCTTGGGCTTTCTAATTAACTTTTTAATTTCCAGGTTAAACCCGATAAAATGGAACCGTCAGTTCATTCACGGCTTAAATGCATTTCTATGAAAATTAGGGTAGTCACGTGCCAGAGTTAATGCAAACGAGAGTGTACTAATAAGCACTGCTCTGTATAACATTGCATAATGGTTGTTACTTTAGCAAAGTATATATAAATGTTTACATCCTCCATTAGAGTAGTATCTATCTAAATTGCCTATTTCGGATCAGCTTCTAATAAAGATTAAAAAATTTCAAATGCCTTTCAAGCCGATACATCATAAGTAGATGTATTTTCTCTTCACTATGTTGCTATGGGGATGACTAAAGTCGATTGTTAAAAAAACCGACGATACAGTGTGCTTGGGAGGCATTTGAAATTTTTCGATCCGAATTAGGAGCTAATGCGAAACAGGCACTTAAATCCTATACACTTTTTTACTCGGCAGGATTATTCACGGCAAACGCACCAGCTGAAGTTGACCACAAATGAGTGATTTCATCAATCAGAACAATGTGACATAATTAAAGAAACGAAATTTAAAGTCATAAAATTATTGACATCCTGAGCGTGAGAATCTTTAATTTGTTTAATAAGATCACAATGCCTCCACTAAGGTAGTCGTTCAATTGTGTCCAAGTTCAGCTGGTGTATTTGTAGTGTATAACCCTGTATATGAGTGATGAAAATATTTACAGTTGACAGTAGTAACGAAAGATACTAGTCAGACATGATCACCAGCTACACACCTTACGGCGCTTAATATCATAGTTAATGATTAAAAGGGTTTGAAATTAATATTTCCTTCTCTGATATGTACTTTTTGAAAACGCACGAAATGACCGATAAAATCGCAAAGAAAACACCAAGAATATCTTGTTACCGACTTTACAAGCAGCTATTGCAGTTATCGACACACGCGCTAAATTTATCGATGGAAGTATATCAGACTGAAAAAAATGTCAGAACTGCAAGGCACAGAAACCACGGGCATAGCTGATCTATTTTTATTCAGTCGAAGATATTAATCACGTAAGCGTAGGTTTCTGTAGTGACCTTTCTGGCAATATTTAGCCCTTGTTCTGTATATTGGCGTAAGATAAATGAATTAGGCATTCCCGTGTATTTTATACCTTCCAGCTGACATGCCATCAAGAGTGCTGCAGTCTGATAGTTGACTAGTTGAAGTTATGGCAGAAAAATTGCAAGTGTAATAAATTAACAGTTTATGTTTTCAATTCGTAAATTCATCGTTCATTGTTGTTTCTCCTGACAGTCGGCACCATCTTTCGGTGCATTTGAAGAATTGAAATTTCAGTCGGTAACTCGACCTACGGGTAAGGGGCTTAGTCTCTATTTATCTTCAGTCGAATTATGTGCCCTGTAAGGTAAACTGGGTAACTAAACACATTAAAATCTACCCTTAGCAACACCGTCGGGAAGTTAGCATGGGAAAATAAAGATTTATGCTTATATGCCTATATAAAGGGACCAAGCTGGGTCCACCACACTCGCTCTCACTAACCTGCAATGATAACCTCAACTTATCATAGGTCACAATTTTGGGCTTTTTAAGGGTTGTCGAATGCACCTGGTCCCAATCAAATTGTACCACTCCTTTGAAAATGACACCCAGAAAACTGGTCTGGTGGACCCAGATCTGTGGTGGACCCAGTTTGGTCCACACATATAAACATAAATCTTTATTTTCCCATGCTAACTTCCCGATGGTCCTCTGCCCGCAAAGCTATACCTTCGTGATCACGTTCAACTCGGCTACGAAGGGATGTACATTATCGACGGAGGCAATGATCACAATATCCTACTCCTAAATTCGCTGCTACGACATAGCGCCATGTTTTTGGTATCGCCTAAAACCATAGCGTTGTGCATCTCCCTGTTCATCTCTGGTTGTGCATCTCCCTACTCCTCTCTGCCTGAAATCGTAGCGCTGCGCATCTCTCTACTCATCTCTGCTCGCAGCACTCTCGGCTGATCTTCGAACGCAGGTGTTGTAGGTGTGTCCACAAACCAATCATATTGTTTACGTTTGCAATCGATTTAAGTGAAAATCAAATTTTATTTATCGCTTGAAGATGCTTTAATTAAATAAAAAACTAATTGTTGAGCAATCAGGAGCAAATCAAGAGCAATTAATTCATCAAGAATATCATATGAAAATCTGCTTTGTTATTTGGAATTTTAATAAAAGTAAAAATTTTCTGTTTTAATGACTAGTTATTAATCATTACATAGTAGCAGCGGAGCAATTACGGAAACATACGGAGCATTTAAGGAGCAATTGTTTAGGCATATAAACATATGCACTTTTATTTTTCCGCGCTAACTTCCCGACGGTCTTAGCAAATGGTTTATATCAATTTTTTAAAACGCAGTTAAACTACCCTCCGGCAGATGGCGTTGTGGTCGATAGAGGCAGCCACCTCGTGGCTCGAGCATAGGTACTAACTTGTTGTGAGCAGTAGCGGCATAACATTTTGTCGTGAGGTGCGCGTGATTGCAACCGGATCGGCCTGCGAGACGTCCGGCGTGTCGTCTTCAAACCACTCGCACGTGTTTTGCCGTTCAATAAAAACTTCTAACAATGTGATGAGTCTTTAAAAATGTGTTAATATTTCCTTCCTGAATTTGTAATTCAATTACTCTTTTTTGAGCTTGCGGAATCTTTTGAATTTCTTGACTTCGGCTCGGAGCTTCCGTACATGATAAAATTCGAATGTCAAAAATTCATTTATTCCCTGAAATGTTTGATAGAGAGAGAGATGGTGAAAGCAAAGATTTAATAACAAATCGGTACGCTTGTTAAGTGTTATGTCAGTGTTATTCTCATTTGCGTTATGGGATTGAAATTGATTTTTACTCAAAATCAAGTTTGAATTACCTTACCGTTCATTAAAGAAAGCTACAGAATTTCACATTTTGAACCGTAAGAGTAACAATTGAAAGTATCTTTGACGTGTAACGTACAAAATCGACTCTGTGTAAATTAGGAATAAAGTTCAGTTGGACTTACTTGAATCAGCGTCGAAAGTTTGAACGCAGTGATACGTTTAAAAGTGAGCTAATCGGGTGTCACAAATCACAGTGTCCCCATGTGTACGTACACGAGGAAGTGCATCGAGGGAATTTGTGAAAAATGTGTTTAATGAAAATCTGTAAATCGAAAGTATTTGATAATCCTTTCTCTGAGCGTACACGTCTCTCATAATGAATTTCAAAGGTGAACAGCGCTATATATTTTTTGAAACCATCACCGTTAAACCAGCCTGAATAAAAGTTTATATTAATTTACGCTCTTAAGAGCCGTGTTTATTAAAGCCAGTTCGACGTTACGCGTCGTCGCCGCAATTAATAGCCTTCGTAGCGGTGAGAAACGCCTAGTATAAACCCTCCCCTTCCCTCCAGCCGCATTATTTTCCCAGTATAAAACAGTACTCGGGGAGCTTAAACTTTTCACTAAAATTGCATATGACGTCCAGCATCGGTTCTCTCACGTTGCCTCTCGTATCCTGTTTATCCTCGTACGGCGTCTCAACACCAACACTCTTCAGGCTTCCATTGGGAGTAGTCGACCGGTAATATTAAAGCCGATAAAAGTAGAGCAGATCGAATTAAAGTCAACGCGTAACTAGACAACCCAGTTTCTGTTATCCGTGTCTCACTCAAGCCCAATAGTAACGAAACGCAAACGCACGGACAGACAAAACGAAGAAGAGTCATCGCAAGCCTACTTGACGAAGCCGAGATTCTGGAAATGGATTGGGGGGTCACGGCGATTAGGTGATGCTTCTCTCTTAATAACTGAATCGTTGTGTACACACCTTAAGCTGGGATTGATTAACGGGCGAATGTGAAAGCTTTGCAAGAGGACTACTCGTCATTGATCCTTCCTAAAAGCAAACTCAGTCATCGAACTAGAGCGACAGATTGGAAAGCACACTGAAAACTTTCCTATAAAGTATATATATATATATGTGTGTATACATATATATATATATGCATAAATATTTAATGCTGTGTTGTGCGCTTCCAGGTTAACGCAAAGTTCAATCGATTCTTGAATAAAGCTGCCCAAGGAAATGCCGAGGACGGTTTAACACTGACGTCGTTGTATGCAAAACTTTTGTCAACTGTTCGAACAGTCGAGAAATTTTTCTCGCGCTTAATCCCTAGACAATAGGTATACCCGCTTGTGTAAAGATTTACAACTCGTAAAAGAACGTGCAAACACGTGCCGTGTGTGACATCCACTCTTGGGAGGGAAAAGAAGACCTAGAAGAGAAGCTAACTGCGTAAGGAAGGATATTCCGTGCGTGTTTTCATAATACTGTTTGGACAGCGGGTAAGGAGTGTGGTGTTACTGCGTACAGTGTATAGTGAATGTTTGATCGAGGTGGTGGGAGAGATGATCCTTGGAGGATAACGTAGGTAATCGACAAAGAAATCATGGCTATCGGCTTTTTCGTTGTTTCAATATTCTTCATAATTTTTTTCTATTCGTTATATACTAGGTTATCACTGTTATTGGGAATTGGAGTGCTTTTACTTCTGGAAACATCAATATGGAGATTTTTGATCGTTGAAACAGAACGAGGACACTGGATGCTATCATATCTCGTTCAAGCTAACTTCGATGGAAAAGAAAATTTAAAAAAAGGCGTACATCGTAATTCAGGGTTGATTTTAGGTTAGTTTAATGCTCTTTGTTAAAAAAGAAAAACATGCGCTGGTTATTACTTCATTTTGAGCCACAGGTATTTTTTTTTATGAAGAGCATAAAAATTTGGCAATAGAACATTAGGGCAGTCCGAAATAAGTCTTTGATAACGATGTACGCATTTTTTTTTAGATTCTTTTACGGCGTCACTAGCTTGAATATGGTGATTACCTTTACCTGTCGACTAGCTCTATGGAATCTGACGATGATCCATGGGATCTGATAATTTATATGGAAAAGAGTGACCTAGTTTTCTTTAAAGAAAATTGTATCGTTGGATTTTCATTCATTCATTCGAGATAGCTCGTACTTCCGGGATCATCAGAGTACTGTTCTGGATTTTACCGCTGCTTTATTCTTTCCCGTATGTTCTCCTTTATTATCAGTTTCTTTTTTTTTTCCTCTTACGAGAACACGGAAATACCTAGTGTACCTTACAATTTGCAAGGTATAAATTACAAACTGTGCATTAGTACAGCACGTTAATTGAAGTAGTACACGATAAAGTAATAGCCAGGAATATCGAAGGATTAATGAGCTGATGTTTACATCAGACTATAATTTACCATTTCCGGTATAACATTTATTCTTACATGCCAAGTCATATGGTATATCAAATTATAGTACGGACACGTTCATAAGCATGCATTAGATACTACGTATGTGCACATAGAGAATCAGTCCTTGTGAGATGTATACATTTTCTTACTTGTTGAACACTTTTATTTTACGTCGTCAAGACACGTTTTGTATATTTATTTTTTTTTAGCAACCCGAAAAATTCTCCAGACGCTGGATGTATTATTCATAACTGTCCCAACAGTTTATGAGGGAGACAATATTTTTCTTTATGCTGGTACTAGAAGGACCTACTCCACACGCGCTGAACCAGAATCTCGTGAACGATTGAAAAATGATTTTTCCTATACTTGCATTACTAAAGTAACGATATACGTGCGTTTAGCGCGCGATAAAGGACAGAAATGCTACGGCATTCTGAACGAGTATAGTATCATTGCATATCTACTTTTTTTTAGATTTGACTTGAATTCTAGAATAGGACAATCTCAAATTCGATTTGATCCTCCAAGCTGAGTACGTGGTTGCACGGCACATCTTCGCCTGGTCTGGACCGGAATATCTACTTGTTCAACATGCTCAAGGCGATTGCGAAAAGACGTTTAGAAAATTGGCCTCCGTATACGTCGTATGCTTGAGGGTTAAATTGTTGCTGTTTGCGTTGATAGGTTTGTCAAAGATAACGTTTACGCTTGACGCAACGTGGATATTCGCATAAGCCTGTTATGTAATTTAACGTTCGATCGCATGTTAGAGACACATTCATTGATCAGTCGGTAGACGTCGCTAACGCCAAGTCCCTTTAAGGATGACGAGAATTTATGATTCTATTGCCATTTGTAAGAGTCCGTTGCGAATTCCGGAATTTCTCAACCTCGCATGGTCGCCTGAATTTATAAGGGACTATACAAGGTACCTTCGTACATGTTGTCAAGGCTGGACATTATTATTGGGCTGCTGCTGAAGGGAACCGATAAATGAAAGTCTGATACGTGGGATCGAATTAAACTATAAAGTTATTTATTGAGCACGAAAAAAAGAAATGATGTATCGGGAATTCATAAGGGATGATATATTTTACGATCAACTATTTCTTGGATTATTTACCAATTTATATCCGGTTATGTGTACACAGGCAATATTTGACTTATGGGCGGGTTATCGTTTCGCCATGTATTTTAGACTGCGATAAATATTAACTTAGATTTTTACCTGTTTAATCATACTTACTTTTATCGTTTGGATCGTGTATTACTGGTGATTCGATACTGAAGGATGGCAGATTCGACGTTTATTCGATGTCTTGAAATTTATTGAACGTGCCTTAAGGAAATTCACGCTGTCATTTTACATTCATGTCTATTTAGTCTGTCTCTCACTTTGGCATAATGGGTGTAAAATTAAATGAGATAGCTGGTTTAATATCGTGATAATTATAACTCGGGCTAAAATCGATGCCTATAAGTCTGTCATTAATATTTATTAAGGTCGTTCTATCAATATGTTATGAATTATAGATAATTTTAGTATTCTTTTTTAATATGTATTTATTATAATCGTCTTGGTGTTTGACGTTACATTTTCGTAGTGGAAAGACGTGCGTTTTGTTTTTTGTTACTGAGTATTTTATTAACAGCGGTACCGCGATGCTAAAATATATTAATGGTATTTAGTACCTGTAATCAAACCGGGGTGTTTGTATGTACGCGCACTAAACCCGGTAAGTGCTTTTATCTCTAATCGCTATTTTATAGCAGAGCGAGTAGTAGAGTCCCGCGATGGTCAGACGTGTCATTTAGTCACGGGAGGCTGAGAACGTTCAGTCGGAATAGGACCATGAATCTTTCATTGTAAATTTGAAGTTCGCGCCTTATTCTATGGAAGTCTTGTCGGTGTACACTCTACGATAAAACTGTGTGTAGAGGATATGGGATGTACGTATAAGCTATGTGCATATTGAGCGCAACGCTTTCAATTATTTTTTTGTGCGACTCAAGACTTTTTAAGGAGGCAGAAAAATATGGGGCGGGGAGTTAAAAACTTTTGTTAAATTGAAAGAGTATTCAATAGACTTGCTGGTGGTTCGATATTTTTTGCAATTTGAAATAAAGAAGGTAAACTGTTCAAAAAATTTTAAGTGGTTTGGCGAATTTAAAATCGGCTGGTCTGAGCGAGGGCTTTCAAACGTAATTGAAATTAAAAGGGACAGTTTGCAAATTTACTTTGCTACGTTAGCTTAGCCAGTGCGAATAAGAATCGATATCGATACGGACTAGTTGCTTCTTTAATTTTGAATCGAACGTTCATGTGCTTTGTAAGGTTCCGACAGTTGATTGGATTTAATAATCTTTGTCTATCGAAAACCTGGAAAGTTAATTAGGTTTATTTAGTGAATTCTAATCATGAATTCAATAGGTAACTATGAATTCCATTCTGAGTAGGTGGATATCTGAATATTGGAAAATTTCGTGTTCACGGACCATACCGAAATTTGTATAAGCTTTGAAATCGAGCGAAAGCAGTGCGAAAAATACTATTCGAAGTATGGGCTGCGCAGAAGGAGATATTGAAATTAATTTTTTTAATGAGAAGAATGTGTAAAAAGTTTTATTAGTGGACATTTTTTTCGAAATCTTGAGGCAGGAACGTTATTCGCCATTTGCATGCTAAAAGAATGAATTTTGATGTTGCCAGTGTAACCAACTCCATAGAAGGTTTTCTACCACCCTGAAAGCTGGGTGCACACGTGAATATATGGAAATTCACCTTATCGTTGCTACGGAGAAATATTTGATCTCACTCTTTAGTATTTAAGTTTAACGTTCACGCGAATTTTTTAGAGAATACAATTTTCCTCGTTTTATTTAGAGGGTGGCGTTCCTGCAAGAGTTATTATGTTTCCGTCATATTTTTTTCTAGTCGACGATTTTTTTAAATACTTTTGACCGATCTTTCTGAGAGTAATGAATAGGCTGTTAAATATTCATATATACTGCGCGAATACATCTTTTATTCACTTGATACTATACAATGATAGTAAACTTCCTTACCGACCGAGCCTATATTAGTTAGGTCTAATTTAGATTTTAATATACGTTAAAATGTATGATGTCAATTTTATGTGGGGTTTTCCTCAAATTAATGCTATCTCTTGAATGAACAGTCCTGTACATATTGTCGACTCGCACGGTTTTCCATTTAAGGTCGATACACAAAGCACTGCATGGAGGAAGTCGTTAAAGCTTTGGTTTTATGCTAGTAAAGCACGCTAGACATACCTGGTCACGCAGTAATATTCGAGACTTTACGAAAACAGGTTGTGAAAATCACGAGTAAAAAGCTTTCTAAAGCTTGCGAAAACTTTCAGTACTAATTCCTTTTGAATAGGATCGGAACTTACTCTCTGGAAGTTTATTATCTGTCGTTTGTACTTATTTTATTTATTTTCGTTCAGTTAGGCTAAAACTTTCTGAAAAAACCAGAATTTTTCAGCTTGCGGTGGTTCGCTACCTCGGAATCATCTGATTGGTTAGCAAGAAGTACGTGGAGTTTTCGTTAACTAAAATTTAATATAAATGAAAGGAAATTGCGACGACTAGCGCGACGAACTTATCGGAAGTGACGCTGCCGATAAAAGAGTCTCCTTCGAGCGTCTTCCGGACGTTCTCATCGCGTTGATAGTGACAACAATAACTGCGTGTATTCAGATCGATTATTGGAAATATTCCAAGAGCGTGATTTTCTTTTCTGCAAGCTCACAAATTTGATCAACATATTGATTTCTGAGAGTTGCAATATCCTGGATTACTTCCTGTTACATCCGAAACTTTCGAAGCTCTATGTGGAATCTCAAAATATTTTTCATTCTGCGTGAAAGTATTTATCAAAGCTCTTCCAAAGCATTCACGAATTTATGATGCACTTAGAACCTGTAACTCGAAGCGCGCAAGCCCCAGCTTAGATGCATTAAGAAACTGGTGCAAGAGCATCATCATGAGAGGATTGATGAAAATGGTCAAAGCTTCGTGTGGAGGTACAAGCAGCAACCAATTATCTTGCTCTTTACCTTATAACGTCAGAGATCAGGTGGCGTCGGTATTAATTTGAAGCTGAGCTTTTATCACACGTTTCGTTGCCATCAGGAACTACTTATACATATACTATACAGCTTTAACATAGTTTACCTTCTCTTGGTCAATTTTACTTCTTCGAATATTTTCTCATCCATTTATTCTTCCAGATACGTAACACGATAAAAGCACCGATTCTTCCTCAAACATCGATCTTCCAACGATATCCACCTTTTCCAATGGAGAAGAGAAACTTTCCAATTCAACGTCCTCCTTCGTGAGAGAGCACAGCATCCTTGAAGTCGTGACGCTGAAGTCTTGTCCTTGGATACTCATCTAATTATAGCATCAGGTGGTTCAAAACCTAGTTGGCCATCATCCAATCGCTATAGAGTCACTCTGGGATCGACCAGCTTCTCTATGCCCGTTGCACAAGACTCCCCGGAGGGTCAATGCACACAGTTAGGTCACATGGTTACGCTTTGACCTGGTCACGGTAGATATACAGAAAGCGTGGACAGATTGCATATTGTGTACACGATTGTGAACTGCGACCAAAGACTATGCAGTCTGTGTGCTTTTCGTGGCTTAGGAAGAATCGATTATCGACACTTAACTATCATCACTTCCAATTTGTGTCACGGAGGTCGTGTCAGGTTTTTGATTGATATGCCTGAAGCTACGTTGTTTTCAATAATTCATGATAATACCTTTTAACTTCCGGCTGGCGTGGATGCTTGTACTATTTGATGCAAAGCTTTAAATACCACAGAGCAAAAGATCATCGGATGGAAACACAGGGGACATGCTGAGACAGAATATTCAAACTTTGAATCCCTTTGGATATCGTCCAGACGATATTGCACGCTTGAGTATACAATGATTATCCAGATGTCAGCCACCTGTCCTTCTGTTGAAACTAGAGACTTTGGTCCTTGTTCGATGTACAGTACTTTTCATCATCTTTATGGAGTTATAAAATTGGTATTAAAATAATGGATAACATACGATATCACATATAATATAATTAACGAGCTTAGATCCATTTAATAATTATTTTTTTTCAGTCTTTATTTGCCATTTCGATGAATTTATGGATACGACTGAACACAACGGATTTCGAAGAGATATCTTCCTGGATGGTTTCACATCATACTGCATTTTTCAAAGAATTCATGATCATGGTAGAAAAGGGTGAGGATTTTAAATTTTTATACTTTTTTTTTGCTTATTTTTACGTGAGAGTTCACTTATCTCTGTTCTCAGGCTGGATTTAATTTTCGGAATTGCCACGCACTATTCTGTGCTTCCGCTTTTCTTGCTGTATCCTCCTGCTATTTTAAGGAGAAACCCTGAAAGTCATTATCATATTGAAAAGTGCCTACGGGGCGGCCTGTACTTGGGCTTATATTCATTTCGGTTGCCAAGGGTTTCATGAGAATGCTAAAGAGAGGGTAAACGTAGGAGCATAGAAACAAGAAGATGACTGTAATGAATTACCGCGTATTGTGGAAACTAAGGTGTGCCACTAGTTTTCAAGCACATAATCCGCATTCTTTTAATAAAAGAAATATATGCGAGTTCTTGAATGCAGCTATCTTATCGTGGAAGGATTCTCTCACGATGTCTTTAAGACGCTGGAACATAACCCTGAAAGGAAAGAAATTTCTATTTGATGTCTCAGAAACTTTCGTTATTTCTCAGTCGAGTTTACTAACGAGTGCATATTTTTAAAATTAGTTACTCCCTTGGTATTACTGCCATCATGGAGCTTTGTGCAAATTGTGCTTTTAAATTAATTGAAAAGTAAATACACTCTTTCTTTCGCTGATTTCGTGCTTTGGGACAATGAATCGATTTTTTTTTCTTTTGAACACAATTTAACTTAGTGAATGCAATTACTGATAATAATTTTCTGAACACGTATGTCTGGTCTTGACAGTTACGTTTACTGATGTCTGTGATAGGATCATCGATCGTTTAGGTAGCAACAGGATATAAAGTTGACCTGACCTTAAATAGCTTGGATAATATGATGAGTTTTTCAAAATGATGTATGTTGGCCAAGTCCAAGGGTATCTAACAATAAGTGGGACTTCGGTGATGGTTTGTGAAAGAGGATCAGCCCAGGTAATCCATTGTAATCAAGCTTGTGATATATTGGCTAGGAATTAGATACTAGTTCGTTAGGTCAAATAACCTGTTAAATTATTTGCTATCAAAATCCTTTTGAAACGAGATTAGTTTACGGGAATGATTGACGTTTAGAGACATCTGAGAGAACTTTGATAATTGGGATGGATTAAACAAAAATTTTCGTTTGATTGTTTAGTACTCGTTGAATTAACGCCTAGGCGTTAAAATTCGTCTCTATGAACTTTTTCTATAAGAGTTTTTTTTTGTGTGAGCTTTTTGGCACAGAATCTGCTTTTTACGTATGTGTCCCTTTTGCTCGACTAGTTCGCTCCAGAGACCTTCAATATTAGGCAATATTAGTTTTGTAGGATTTCGTCGGTCGAGTTCGACTTTGGTTGAGAAAGTTTTTACCACCTAATCCATGTCGTATATTGTTTGCTGAGCTGCGGTAATGTGATTCAAGTTTTTCTTATAATCCAAAATGAGTGCTTCTGTAGGCGACTGAATTTATGTCAAAGAAAGCGGTGAAAGAGTCTAAGAGTGTCTGAGTCTCCTGAGATTTGCTTTAAAAAATATTCTGATTTTCATCCATTTGGAGTCATGGCTGCGTGAAAGAGCCAAAGAATCTTATCATCAGCCGATCCTGGGAGCGATTACTACTAGCGCAGGGGTTACTTGTTGCAAAGGAGACAGGATGAGCTTGCGCAGGGTTGCTACCAGGCTTCGTATTTCTTTTATGTTCTATTTGGTGAAAAGATATCAATTTTCGTCTTCAAGAGCATTATAATTAGATGAATTAGAAATTAACTCGACGAATAATTTGAAGAACAAGTTTTTTTGATTTCAATCAAAATTATTTTTCAGTTTGAATAAAAATTTAGAAATTGTTATTTCAAAACGTCAAACAATCTGTCACTGACATATAGACATATATGCATCGTTTTCGAGCATACGGAGCAACTTCCATTTGCACATGATCGAACTTTACACTTTTCTTTCTTCCTTCTTCGTTGAAACCAATGGAACCAAAAGACTTTCACTTATTGAAATGGCGACATGTAATAGCCCTGTTTTAGATTGTGCATGGAATTTAGTTTGACAAGTGTTCACATCGGTACGGTCCCGCGTGTATATTTTATGTTGACGCAAAATTTTAGTGAAATCAACCCTTTCAAATATCAACCCTTATGCATAAAATATGACGCGCCTTAGACCTTGAACTTATATAGATTTTCGTTTCTGGTTTTACGATCTTTTTTTTTCACTTATTTTCCCTGTAAATTTGTTCAGAACAGTCATTTAGTTTGATTCCAGACAACGACAACCGATTGTCTCTAATGACCCAGGAGTAAACTGCCATCAGGAGTAGAGTAAATTGCGACCATGATATTTAGTGTGTAATTGGAATTAATGATTGCAGTATCGTAACAATTAAATACTCGTACGCCAGTGTATCTAATATATTTGTGTGTTACACAGTTCTCCATTGGCGTCTGATTATTCGTCGAGGATTAGTTGGCGAGACGCAAATTGTCGGAAAACGTTCGGTCGAGTTGTCTCGAGTCTCGTTCGAGGAGACCACAACGAAGGAACTTCCACTCATCGAAGCAGCAAATTTATTCTAAATGATGAGAGTGTGAGAGAAAGGGGTTGGAGCTTGCGGAGAGAGTTTTGGACATTTCTCCAACGTGGCCGACATTCTGCACAGGCGGATGGCATCTAAAAGTGAAATGACATTCAGTGTAAAGCTTAACTAGGCCGAGGCTTATCTGGAAAATCGAAATTATGAAAAAAGCATTTGTTATGGAGATCAGCTTGCGAAATTGCTACGTAACGAAGTCCATGAGAGACTCAGTTTTATTCAAGTACCAACTCTTGCGAACAGATCAGCTACGTTAATGACTCAACCATGGAAACAGAAGATGAAAGCTCTCTTAGCCGCCGATTATAAATTTAATAATACATTATTAACCATCTCTTGGTTTGACGACGCTTATCCATTGAGCAAGTTTTCAATGTGAAATAAAAAAAATATCAAGTCCTACTTTTTTTTTGCAGAGTAATTAAGATTATGTAATTTCGAATTTATACTACTTTGCGTTATACGTAGGGATGATACTTTGTGAACACAGTGAAACCCTGGTTAACGCTTGGGGTACGTTGTCAGAATTTAGAGCGCTAAACGAATCGGCGTTATCAGGGCCACAGGTGGTACAAGTATGCTGGTGATTGCAGGGAATCCGAGAATTACCGTTTTACAAAGCTCTAGGAAGAGCCTGCTATAACGAAAAAGCGTTGAACGAGCAGGGTTACGTCAAATGGGGTCAAGTGTATTTTTCTTTATAGTTTTCTTCCCTTATTAGCCAATGGTAATTATGTTAATAAACCATCCATTCGATAAGCTATATAAAAAAGATATACTTAAATTCTGAATCTCAGAAGATTACATAACCTTAGTAATTAAAACGGTAAATTATCAAGGTACAGGAATACCTTTAATTATCTAACGCTTGTAAATTTCATAAGCGTTATTAAATGATAAACGGAGATGACGTAATATAGAGGACATAGAAATACGACGTAGAAAGCTATAGGGATAAAGTGTAAATTGACTCTTTAACACCGTGCTTGATATTCTGGATAATATATTCCATGGAGCTTTAATAGTTGATACGGTACGAGTTAAGGGATGAAGTTAGATGGGGAGTAACGTAGACAGAACGAGGATCAGAAAGGACATACGAAGAAGAAGATAAGGGATGAAGAGGGATGATTGTTACATAGAACCAAAGAAGAGGTTAAAATTCGAATCAGTATCGATTTGCACGCCGCAGCGATTTTTAAAGAAACGTTATGCGGTAGAAAGTAGATCAATTTAGAATAGTTTTTTTTATTTTAATGGCTGTCTGATTCTTGAAGCATCTCTAAGCATTGGAATCTTCTTGCGCAAGCAGATACGTATTCCGATTGATCGGATTTTCATTCTTATAGAAATCATTCTCCAACCTTGTGTTAAAATCTGCAAGTTCATGAGGAACTTTCTTCAATTTATCTCTGAGGGTAACATTGTGACGTGATTTTTCGATTCACGGTCACAAGACGACTCCAGCTACCGATTCAGACAATGTTCTCACTTTCTGATTCCTTTAGAGTCGACACTCTGCTCAGAAGCTACGCC
Source organism: Calameuta haemorrhoidalis (assembly GCA_031763665.1). NCBI lineage: Eukaryota > Metazoa > Arthropoda > Insecta > Hymenoptera > Cephidae > Calameuta > Calameuta haemorrhoidalis. The sequence continues at coordinate 156,721 of JARPRH010000762.1, forward strand.
CTAGGGTTCATTCGTACAGTTATGTCGATGCTCTTAGAAGATTTTTTTTATTGTTCAGAAGAAAATACTCAACGGAGACGTTTTCGCAGACCGGCAGAGGTCCGGCTGAGATACTCCCCTGAATTAATGGTAAGTTCAGCTTCACGCAGTCAAGCGTCCCATCGGGTAATTTTTTTCCAAGGATTTGTTGCTTTTATTTTTCTCTTCCACTTTGCGTGCGTACTATTTTTTTGACACGTGACCTCCTAACGGCGAAGTAGACCCTTGAAGGACCCTTAGAAAGAGAGTTTCCGTGTAAACGCCTTTGTAAAAGTCTGCCGTCGCTGGTGTCTCGCACTTTTCCCTCCCTTGAGACAAAATTGAAATACCGAAGGTCATTGATATTCGTTGGCCTTAATTGAATTTATATCCTCGGTGACTCAACAGCGCGCCCAGCCACCCTACGGTGATTCTCTTTGTAATATGGAGACTTTTGGTATTTTGAAAATCACTTAAAGGTAATAGGGTGGTTGATGGATGAGGAGGGAAACACTTGTTGGTAAAGTCTTTAAGTATACTATTCGGGCCTTAAAATTATATCGCATTATAACTTTGTTTTGTAATCCCTCTTTAATATTCGCTTTGTACTGGTTGGGATTTTTAGGACAATGTTTTTTGAGGACAATGGAACGGTTACTTGTAAGACTTTATACAAAGTAATATAATTCCTGTCTTGGATGCTATGACCTCTCTCTTTCTCTCTTTCTCTCTCATAGATGATATTTTTTAGTCGCTTTTCACTGGCAGCTATTTTAAATCCAGATACATAATGCTGATCATTACCGAACCATTCATTCTCGCTTCATATGCAGAACTCGTCGATACGCAAATCTACATCATTTATACATATCTACCTACACGTACCTACGTACATTTCAGCTGTGTTCCCACGATCCCATTTTCTCATTGGGTATACGTGCAGATACGTACTACGTTCTCGTTGGGCAATACTACATAGATAAACGTTATCGAAAACGCCAAATCGATATCAGACTTTAACAGCTCATTTAAGAAGTTCATCGTTTCCAGATATCAATGGTATCGTGATACTTAATCGATTCCTAGCATCAAGGACCGAATCACTTGCTACCGGCTGAAATACCGGCGCCCCGCTGGAGATGGGCAAAGGGCTGTAGAGCGGGCAAAGTTAAGGTTTTGATAAGGTTAAGAGCAGGGGAGGAACCCGCTGCCCGAGTTAAGGATGTGGTGCCCAGCTGTCACCCTGGAGAAGCGGCCGTGGAGGATCTCCAAAAATTACATACCGATTCGCTAAGGAACGTTCTCGATTTGGTTTAAAGGGACGAATCGAAGGAAAGAAAGAATTATCCGCTATAAGGATCTCGACCAATCAGAATGATTAGTTCTCGAATTTTGGCTATTGTCAAGTCAGTCTGTCTCGGGGCACCGACCGAGGTGTCACGAACCGGTTCGCGCTCTCGTGCTATCTGTTGATAGTTTTTCTAGTCGCAGTTCGATACGGTATAGAAAGTTCTCATTTGTATAGTTCTCGCGTCGTTCTTGTGATCTCCAGGAAATTTGATGGATTTCCTGTGAGTGTTCCGGAGGTGTAGTGCTGTGGTTTAGTGCAGTGCCTATTCGAGTGTCGTTTGGATACAGTTCTCGGCCTTCTCAGATTTGCTGCTCCAGCTCCGGTGAGGACTCCCAATTTATTAATTGGTGAAGGGATTTTTCGATTTGATATGTCTGATTCGTTCTGTTACGTTCTCGATCCGTTTCTACTTTAACCTAGGAGTCTGAGCGATCGTGCATTTCCGTTACCGTCCGCTCCCGTTCGTGCATCCAGTTGCGTTTGCTGATTTTACACGACCCCAAAGATTAGCATCTACGGTTGCGTTTCTCAATTTTACGCGTCCCCAAAAATCACCTCATCTGACAGATTCCGTCAGGACTTTCTTTTTGGTGGAGTTGGGCTTGTTCCACCCCAACTCCCAGTTCATACCAGCTAGTCAATTCCCGGTGAAATAAGAATTGGCTGGAACCCCCCTGGCTTGCGGATGTACAAACGAAGGAGGGATGGCCGAAAATAACGTAGGTTGATTCTCGAAGATAGTTCGTTCTCGGATTTTATTTATCGGTATCTAGTTAAGAAAAAAATTACATTACATTACGTATAACCTTTTCAAGTCATTGTAGACTGTTACCGGCACGATTAATTTTGTCCTGTCACTCCCGTATTACCGCGTATTAGAGCGATTGTCAATTAAAGCTAATGAATTGTATGCGCTTGATAACTATTCTTCATAATTATATAGTGATTGAGTCAGATTGAAATAGAGTGTATTGGATACCAAAAATCTAATGTATCGAACGAGATTGGATGATCAGAAGGGAGATTGAATATCTTGCCTGGATAATGGGGAGTTAGGGGCGATGCTTGACACAAGGGAGGATCAATACGTTGTATTACCTCTGTAGCACCTGGTTTACCTTTACGATCGACGTCGCGGCGCTATTGATGGATCGTATGTATTACAAGGTGCCCTTTTGCTTGGGGACGAACTGCCTGGGGGTTGAAGACCAGATAGAAAGATACGAGGGCAGTTTCACGTTAACGTCGTTTCCTATGTGGGTTACTTTTTTTTTTATTGTACCCCAGGGACATCCTGATGACGCTGGTCCACTACCTGCTAGTTGTAGGTGGGTGACAGAGTTAGTGTTGATTTAATAAGAAATCTTGATATGTACTGGGTGACCCTTTTCGTAATAATCTATACTTTATTCGATATGACTTCGGGGATCTTCTAGCATGTTCTCGAAACCCCTCGCTGATGTCTCTCGATAATCCTGGCTTCCTTGAGGATTTTCTTGAAATTTAGTTCACACTACATTGATCGAGGGGTCGTCACTCCCGAGGGTAGTAGTGGGTTATACTGGCTGGGGTGAACTAAGAATAGTCTTATCGGATTCTTATCTGCGGCACATCGTAACCTGCTCGTCTCAAGAATCATGCAAATAGACATTCCCTTCTTCTGCTCCTTCTTCAACGTCTCACGCACGTTTGCATATCGTCTCTGCGAGAAAGCAGCTGCCCTCGAACTCGTTCATCACACATTTTGTATAATTTACGAACCCTGGAAATTTATGATCTAGATAATTTTGCTATCAGCAATTCTTTTCGTGAATCGAAGACACAGTTGGCTTTTTTTTATTTTATACCAACTGGTAAAATTTTATGTATTTTTAAATGCGTTTTCACTTATCATGTCCATGTCCGAGCAATGTATTCTCGGTCTTTGATTGCTATGAATGTATTAGGCCTACTTGATTTAGGGTCCAGTCCCTAATACTGGGTGTATAAATTATTGAGATTTGTGTCAACTCCTCGAAAACTATAGGTACTGTGTGCATTCGTTTTCATGTAGAATTCTGTTAAGTCCGGCTATAATTTATGTGGACATCGAGTTTATAAAATGTATAGAACCTAGCGGCGACGTTATCAAATTTGATAGAACGCACAGTACGGTGTTGTCTGTTCGATGAGAATTCATACAATTTTTTATTCTCTGAACACCCGTTAAACTTTTTATCATTTAAAGGCCTGTCGCTCCAATGCCTTTTGAAATAATTAATGCAGCACGTGTACTGTAGCCGAGAGCAATTTAACGGAATTCAGAATTACGACTGGTTTTATGCGAGACGCTTCATTCGGTTTGGCTACAAACGTGTTATGTATACTTTATGAGCTTTTGTGGATCCAACCCGTTGTCTTGATATCTTATATCTTTTATACTTGCTCCCCGATCTGAGTAATTTAAAGTCTTGCAATTATAGGGTCGATTTTGTAATCAACCGCCTATCGCAGCTTTAAGGGTCTGCGTGGCATATCGATCGGCTGGAATATTTTCCCTAAAAACATTCGTAGGTCATTGAAGGATAATGTGATCTGAATCAACCATTGATTTGGTAAGCAGATAAAACTCCCCTTTAGGACTTTACATCCTTAATGATAACATTTACTAAAAGAGTACGTTCACTGGTTGATCTAATGTTTGAGAACATATTCAAAGCCAGCTGATGTTTAAAGGGAAGTTCCTGGGCTCACGACATCAGCATCATAGCAGCTGCTAAGTTTCGCTCTGCAACCCCCTAGAGAACCACTAGCTACAGGCTCCGTTTCCTTGGGAGTGGTCGGACGTAATTATCTGCATCTAACATCCCTGGTTATGGTTTTCGACCTCCATAAGGTCTGCTACCCTGCATATCGGAACTGGCGATGCTTCCATTAAAGAGCTACTGTCTACCATCCAACATGTGCGCTTTCTCGAACAGAGGGGTTGGCTGCTCCGTGGTTTTCTCGTTTCCACATCATCCCTGTGACTTCCTCGAGACAACCTGCTCCCCATCTCTTTGAGATGTCAGATACTCCGTAGCGTTCAATAAAGACAGGAGGCTCAAGACTCAGTAGCTGGGACAGCCTATAGAAATTGAGGACCAGGTGCAAGATGATCCTTGTAAGCGTCCTGGACCCGCTTCCTAGATTGGCCAATATTCCTGAAGAGTGTTGCCACCCTTAGAAATATGCGCTCCTAACGTTTTGAAGATACTTGGCGAATTGAACTCTAGGCTATAATAAAGAAAATAAAAGCCTCAGGTGGCTGGTGATTCTCGTTAAAGATCTTGAAGAGGATCCAACTATCCGGAAATATTTGAGTGGCAACGATACAAGGACAGGTTTGAAAATCCCTTGGGGATGGATGGTCCCTTTCTTTTTATTGGCATCCGATCGAGCTGATGGACGAATGGCTTGGGGCGGGCCATGATTCATGATACCGGAAAGGGGATGGTAGGATTCTTCTCGGGGGTTGATATGCGAGGATACACTCTATGGGAATCATCTGCCAGGACAGCCTCCTCGTGCACGATCCCCTTTACTTTCATTCTCTAATCAAGTGATCGACTCTTTCACTTTCACTCCTTCCAGACACCCTTCCTCGTTTAGCTTGTATATTAATTAAAGTTTATACCAGAGTTCGCGCACTTCCGTTCACTTTGTATAATTTTGGTTTGTTCTCCGGGTGGTTCGGGTACTAAGCTAATTCTTCATAGAAAACTTGGCGATGAATGTCTTTTACAAAGGGCGAATTTAGTGCGCACCGCATAAGAACTTTGCTCTCGGAACTTGCTAAAAGTTCATCATACCAAATAGAGATATTTCGCAACTGGTTATTTCTTCGTCGAACGAACTTTTGACTGTGCTACAACTCCTGGCACTGTAGCTCTACTTTTCGCTCTGCAGATATAAATATCATAACACCCAAGCATAAGAAAGCGTATAAGGCAACCTCTATCTGAGATTATACGGTTAGTTGTGTAAAGTCTGCGAGAATAATAAATTTTACGTAAATGTTGCATTATGCCGAGGCAATGCTGTGGTCGCCGGTAGAAAATTCTTATAT
>JARPRH010000762.1:163150-173620 GCA_031763665.1 Calameuta haemorrhoidalis
TTCTATGTTAATCTAATTTCTGAATAGTATTCTGTACAGGAGAAATGGAATTTCCATTATTCTATTTCGACTCCGTCGATTGTTCCTGCATATCCATACATATGTATATAAGGATATGTAGTTACTAGAATTTCACATCTGGCTAGCGCTAAAACTATCTATCTATAGTATCTATATATATAAACAGCGTTACGTAAGAAACGACTGATTGGATCTTATTTGCCATCGCATTGAGAATTTCAGCCTGTTATATAAATTTCATATCATCCCTCTGGGTATGGTGTCATTCAATTCTTAACAATAGTTCACAACTTGCCAATAGAATTTTATACCAGAGGATTATCGTCAGGCCGTCCTTCACTTAAAAACGGATTGGAATAGGATTTTCAAAACTGCCGAAAAACAGCATAGAAACGAACGAGGCAACGAAAAGTCGTTTAAGATTTTTTTTTCAATTATTCTTTTACACTTCAACAATTTATAACTCGGACATATTTTTTTTTACCATACTAAGCCTGGAGCTAAGATTATATAAAATACGACGCTTCTCCGACCTCGTTCTACGTGCTATTTTTAAAGCCCCATTTTCAACAGCTAAATCATGACTGAATTTCGCGTCCGGTCAAAAGCACAAGGAAACTTGATTCTGAGAACTTAAAGGTAATCCGATAGTCTGCTGGAATTTTTTTCCTTTTTTTTTTATCATAGAAAAATGAAAATTTTACTCACATTTGACTCGGCGCTTCTCCAAGTCCAAATGGATCTGGAATAACGGCAATGACGTTGGGTCTTAATCGGCAGACACTCGCGTCCTGACGTGGTACACGAGAAATACTTCCCGACATACATGAAATTCCCTGCAATCGTTCCAGATCCTCCGAGTCTCATGAAATAGCGAGAAGACGTCAGAACGTTCATTCGCCACTTATATTTTCGATCCCAAATCATATTACACCTTTGAACAATCGAAAGTCGTATCTTTCGTCGTCTCCTCTTATTCTCGTTGGTTAGGTAAACTTAAATACATGACATTTCAGTCCGTGAACACCTTTGAAAATATATCTCCATTTCACGCGACCTTTGGTTAGATTAGGATCGAACGAGGTTTCGTAAGTGCTCTTGGGAACTTTTACTTTTTACAAATGTTTTCGCTCGCAATTCCGCTCACGTTTTCGGGGAGAGTCCTCTGACATCGTGGGAATTAAATGGGAACCTAAATCAAGTTCTAGGATTTATCTTAGAACAAACCTCCTGCCTTGTTCGAATTCTATGATGCAATCTAATTTTCAACAGCATCCATAAATTATATTTGTTTACTGGACCGTTATTGTTCGTCTCCCTACAATTTGCGTATTGTATGTACTACATGCGCAGATACCTATGTAATACGCATATATGTATACATATATTGTACCTGGTGTAATGTATTATAGCTGGCCACTCGTATAGGATGTGGGACAGCTGATGAGTAGCTGCGAGATGGTCCAAGTGGGAAAGTGAATAAAACAAGTCTGCAAATGACAAGACACGTTGCGCGTATGTCATTCTCATAATGAAGTACCATATGTGTATATTTTATGTAACCCTTCGTAAGAAATTAATCAACGAGTGTCTGACGTAATACGTTAAAATTTTATTGCGTCTGAGGATAATGGCGAGTTTTCAATGGGAGTAAAAATTATTGTCGACATCAGTCGCGATGCGAGTGAGTATAGATTCTTGCGAAAGAGAAAGAGAGAGAGAGAGAGGGAGAGGGTGATTGTTAAAAAAAGAATGTTAGATAAAATGAAATACGTCTACCTGAAACTGTATAAAAAAACGTGCGTTTCATTTTTTCTATACTATGCTTTTATCCGATTTGCATTACCATGCCGTAGGTATATCTTGTCACGTATGGGAGTTGATTATAATCCTTAGATAATTTACAGCTGAATTAAAAGAGTTTCTATGCGCGAGCGCTATTATTGACGGGGAGCTTTACGTTGAATAGTAAAAATAGAACTGCAACGACACGATAATAATTATTTGAATTTTATAAAAATGATATCAATTTTAAACATTTTAATTCAGATTTATATTATTTTTATTGTAATTATTTTTTGCTATTGAGTCAGAGAGTCATTCAAAAAGTGCTATAACGATTAATTTTTTTTCTAATTACCATACACCTTTGTTTGCCATTTTAATAAAAGCGTGGTAATAACAGCGAAGTAGTAAATTTTTTCAAAATTCTATATTATTATTTTTCTGGTGCGAACACAGAAAGGAATTTTTTATTTGGGATTGATCCCGTCCCTTTTTTTCCTTTGGAACTGTATTGATTAGTTTTATGAGGCTCTCTATATAGCACTTAGTCGAAATTGTATTTTCATTTTTTTTTTATTTACCTCTGACTTCTGACGCTACTCAAAATCCATTTACTTATTCCATTTCATCCCTTGTTACTTACGAGCTTCGCTCAAGATAAATTGAGGCCCATACAATGGTAGCTAGGTTTTCTGTTTTTGATGTGACATCTGGCGCAGCCCTGATTGATTAGCCAATCAATTAAGGGATTGCCTGAAAATATATCGATTGTTAATAAACTTTAGGGTGCAATGGTGTCCTGCCATACGAAGATGTTTGCGATCTTCACGGGACCACTGCTCTAAGTACAACTATTTACGTGCTTTATCTTGACATCAAGTCCATCTCGACAGTTTGTGGATGCTGAATACTTTTTTTCTTATCACGTTATATTGCCTTCCTCTTGTTAATTTTCAGTATTTTTCAAGACACCCTGAACGACCTATTCGATCGAAGCAAATGTCGATATTTCATAGCGCATTCAGATTTCTGACATACGTCACTAGGAGTCGACATTTGTCAGGTTCTCCTCGCACCCATGAATTGGCTTGAAATACTCTAGCTGGGTTCCCCCGAATCTCTTCTTGTCGGTGTTCCCGGAAACTGCGGTGAGCCAACTTTTGGGTCCGATATTAAAGGTCCCTAGGCAATTAGCAGTTTCTTGTATCACGAACAAAGTCTGTAGATCCATATTTACTTGGTAAGTTTTAAAGAAATCCTTTCACTTTTAGTACCCCCACCCCCCTCCCAAGTTCAAAGTTATCAATGTGAATAAATTGATAAAAAAAAAAATTCTACAAAAATTTACAAAATCCATGAATCGACAAAATTTCCTGTATTTACTGTATCGTCTTTCTCTTTCTCTCTCTTTTTATCTCTATGCTCTGTTTGACTCTGTCCCTTCGTCCCATGATGTCTCTTAAGCTCAGGACCAAACAATACAACACTCCCGTCATTACGCTTCAAAGCAGCCTTCTATGGAATTGTTCCCTCGATTAGGGTCACTTCAACGGCAAACAATTGCAGTTTGCTTATCACAGTCTACAGACATTTACCTATCCTTCGCTCCATAATATACCATATCTATTCTCTCGGAGTGCTCTCGTCGTATAATTTTATTTAAATTACGGTGCAACGAAATTTTATTAAAATCCGTGCTATAGACTGTCAAAGAAGAAAGCTCCTGTAGCCACAAATGAAAAACGTCTCTGTGCACTCGTGACGCATCGATAAAGCTCGGCAGCTCCCTTTACCCGGACACAAAGTCAGGATTACTCAGGATAAAGAGATCTCAAGAGACCCCGTATACACTGTAGCTATAAAATAACTATAATCAAATAGCTGGAGAATATCAAAAATTAAAACCTCCAAGGTTACAGAAACCAGGTATCCAATTTATACCGTTGGAACGGGTAATACCCTACCTACGTACTCGTTACGTATCCCTGGTAATTTACTAGTGTCGTTTAAAGCAAGAGAGCGGCCAGAAGTTCCGTTTATGAGACCCGTGGGTAGTGTGAAGGCGTCCTGGAGGTATGGCCCGTATATATATGTATACATGTATATATACGGCTACCGTCGGCAGATGCTCCCTGACGCGTTGTAAATGCGCGTGACGAAAATTCATAAAGTAGACGTCGCGTCAGGATCTTCACCAGCGACAAAGAAATCGAAACTGTAAACACGTGAGAGGATAATAGGTTAGGATTTGTCAAGAGCATTATCTACTAGTAACCAATTTTCTTTTGTTATCAAATTTCGTGCGGGAACATCTTTTGGGATTTAATTGAATGCTCCACCGCCCTCTTTTTTTTCTGGCTTACTTTCCCTCGTATGTCGGAATGGAGTTTTTCAGAGGATATTGAGTTTTGCGAAACGCGTCAACGACCCCAATGGCGGCACTCCTCTCTTCTACCCTCCTTTTACTTCGTCGCTTTTCTCGCGTCGTGCACGAAAGGCACCGTGTTATTAAAACAAAAACGTGGAAGTGACGTTAGCTTCTGGTTGAAAGTGCCAATTGTACGGTGCTTGTATAGGTACGTGTTTTGCTTGTTACGTACGGATTTACTTTGCCGCTGCCGTGACACTTGAATAGCTTTAATAGAAAGAACGCTGGTCAAATAGGATTTCGAGCTTGTATTGTTTTATGGAAAATTATCGAACGTTGAATGTATTGTTATCGGACATTAGGTAAAAAATTATATTTTGCAGGTTTTTTTTATGGAAATGTCCACGGGACGGGGAATGGGTTTTATGAAAGAAGGTGTACGCTTATGTACGCGTATCCAAAATTTTGGACAAATCATTGAATTGCTCTAATGGAAAATGACAGATGACGTAAACATCCGGCTCTACGTAAGATAGTAATTTTGACAGATGTCGATGAAAGTTGCGAATTTAATATTTTTTTTTAGAATAGGGAGTGAGATGGTATCGCCTGGATCAATGAGTATTGACTGTATCTCCTAGTGAGGATGTTGACCAATTGGCACTTGACAAGGGTTCCTACACTCTAGAGCGTCGTTGATCAGCGTACATGCGATCACGTCTCGAAGTAACAATTCATTTTAACTTTAGTTGGACCTAGATATAAGTTTCACTTCGAGGGGCCTTCTCTTTACGAATTGAAACGTAAATAAGTCCCCTCAAAGTGGAACTGATATCGCGGTTTGATTTATAAGAGTTGACCAAATTTTGACATCCCTATATTTAAAAGTTAACAGTTGCCACACTCAAAATTTCTGATTTTTCGAAAATAACTCACATTATTTATACGGCGACCATATATGTTGCTACCAACTTTTGCCAAGTCCGTTTGGCCCCGTATGTTTATTATTCTGATATTCCCAACGAGTCAGTCAGATTCCATAAGGTGGCGATAGTCGATATAAAAAATCGATTGATTTAATGATAACTACAAAATTCTTCCTATTATTTTCGAAAATAATCAAAATTCAATTCTCATAGTTGTTTTTTTTATCGAGCAATTTATTTTAACAGTGTAATCTTCTCAATTATTTTCATTGATATGCTAATCAATTATTTTGATTCATATGCATAATTCATCATTTCAGATTGATTAACTAAAGGACTTAAGTCCAATACCATAATGATCCAACATTAGATCATCAGGAGTTAAACTTTTGTAACTATTTTAACAAACATTTGTGTGTAACAAATACTTGGGACTTTTATCTCTGTCTACGTACACGCCGTAATGCTGATAAGGTACCATGAGACTAAAATTTCCAAGGTACTACCGTATCACCTATCACAGTGTCAACTGTAAACTCTGTTCTGGTGCCGTAGAAAAGTTTAGTGGAACAAGTGAATAATAAACAGATTTTCACTCGTCAGAACTATACGTAGTTACATATCAACTGTTAATTACAGTTTAGTAGTAATCAACGTTCAAAATTTCAAGCTTATAATATCTCGAGTAAACGGATAAGATTTTTCTATTGATTTTTACTCTTATAGTGCTAATCGATACTGATGGTCTATTTGGATAGTGAATAAAAATAGCTACGATAATGTAAACGTGAATTTTCTAAATTTTCACATAAATACTAAATACGTGGTTTTCGACTTTTTTTTCTCGATATGCAAATCTTTCTACAGGCTTTTGATCAATGAACAAATCTGTGATTACATAGAATCTGGTATTTTTTATTGATTTAAAAAAAACAATTTTTCGGCAATTTTCTAAAATTTTCATATATATCATATTGTAATAAAGTTATAATTAAAAAAAAAAACATTTTTCCAAGGCTGGTCTCAGTAGGTCACTGTCAGCATTGACGGCTGGTACTGATAAACTGATAGTGAAGTGCGTGCGTGATGATGAAGTGCGGTGAAAGGAAGCGTGAAATGTTTTCGAGAAGAGCTTGCAGCGAGAGTGGACCTCATCCAGGTATTCCTGGCGGAGGCATGGGTCCAGGGGGTGGTAATGGTCATCTGTGGGGTAAACGAAATCAGGGTAGGACATCGGCACCCGTCGTGGGACATGCGAGACCACCGGCAATCATCCTCAGGACCAGAAGAAGTTGGCCCGTCGCACCCATGCATTGTAGAAGGTGAGTGTGGATGGAGAGAGACGCCATCTTGCAATTGATAATTCAGGATACGGAAGTGATTAAATCTTTCAGGCAATTAAATTCCCTTCTTTTCTTGTACTTCTATATCCGCTTCTACCAGCGGATATCGATCACGCGATAGGATGCTACGTCTGTCTTTTTTTATTTCTATATTTTATTTACCAGCTATAAAAAAATAATCCCTTCTTCGATTCTCTTGATTCGCAACCCTGATCTGTTGGGTTTAATGATTTCGAAAAATCTTAATGGATTCTTATTTTAACTTTATAAACAGGGGTGGAACTCGGTATTGGGGTTAACGGCTCATGGGGTTGAATCTTAATGAAAAATGGGACACGTGGCTTTCTCTCATTCTTTTTAAGGAAAATCATTTTTCTACCTCAAGGGTAGGTTGTGCTCTCTCTCTCTCTTTCTCTCTCCCAAACCCACCCTTAATTATTCCAGAAATGAAAAGTCGTGCTAATCCCTTTCATTCCCCGTACCTATAATGTTTTATTTATATCAACCAATGGGAAAGATCCTCACCTCCCCCTATTCACCCCGTGTAAATTGTGGCAGCGCGAGGAAGCCTTTACGAATCAGCGAATTCATCGTTTCTTCAAATATATGTAATTTTCGAAAAAGTGAAAGCCTAAATTTAGGGCTGTGAAAATAATATACATACGTTTCTTGTGTCAGTGTAACAGGCTTTTGCTGCTCGTGGGCGTACAGCGGGTGGTTCGAATTTCATTTTTGATGTGAAACATCTAATGGCGCGTTCCGCAGGGGACAGAATGTAAGACGCTGTATTTTCAGACTAGCACTGAAATATACGTATACTAGAATGCGTACGGTGTAATCCTACGGTAACCAGGGTTACCTCGCTATCACAAAATTATTTTAACAATTGATTTTTCACATCTACCAGGTGTCCCGCGACGGCTCACTTTTTTTTTTAAGCTTTCTTATATCATTATTCAAATCTCACTGATGTTGTCATTTTTTTAAATATTTTTCAGAGAAAGTAAGTAACACAAATAAAATTCGTACAATAAAATGTCAATGTTCATGAATTTCTTTAGGCAATCAATTTTTTTTTCTTAATAATTTTAAGCTTCAATATTCGTGGGTTGTACATGTGATTTACACGTAAAACAAAATTTCGTACGTGAAAGATTACTTATTCACAATAATTCTTCGTAATATCAAATTGAAACTTAATCTAAATAAATACTGTGTAATTTTATTTGCTATAAAATAATGAAGCATATGACTACATCGGTACCGAAACCATCGTAAAATTTTATCATCTTTTCCCGGCACTGTGAATATATTGAATCGTTAATTTTATTTGTTAACGATATCACTCCTAATATACATAAAAGTCTCTACAGTCCAAAAGATACGAATATTTGCCATTCAATTAAGGTACGCGTGATAAAAGATACCTATACCGTCTTTGCGTAAACATAGGTATTTATGTATACCCAAAATTGAGTTACGTTATAAGTAAACATTCTTATCATAAAAAATTTTTCTAATAATAAAAAGAAGTATACATGCCGATAGCTACATAGAAGAAGGTACAGACAGGCCTTTAAATTAATCATTCAAGTCAGACGTGTCGAACTTTAATTCTAAATACGTTTCTAAATCAATTCATAAATATTTCATCGACTGATTCTTTCCTTTGACACCGTTAATTGATTTGCGCAAGACACTATATTGTTTGCATAACGTATTCCCCGTCCACTAAAGTTCGCTGTTGTTCATTACGAAATTACTATTATTTTATTTAATTATTTCGGACTACTTCTTGGCTGTATGCACATGGTAATGATCGAGTGTCATGCTTCAACATTTGTACGTTAATTAAGTGCAACAATCTAGCACCACCAATTTGATAACCAGAGCCAACGAGAAGCATAAACTTTTAATGGGATTTAACATGCTGTACCAGGTGAATACATTTCTGTCACTTACGTTAATCGGACGAAGCACGATTATACCGTGTGATAATTATTTGAGTTTTACTTTGATCATTTCGTAATTATATTTTTCTTCGTGTTTACAATCGTTATTTTATTTACCTCATTCGTTCACGTTACTTTCAAACATTACATAATTTAACTACATTCGTGCTACAGTACACGGTGGTATCATTTGTTATCAGGGATCTCTGTTTGATGCTGCAGCGGTGATAATTTGCAAACATTTTCAGAATGACAGTCGAGCGTTTTGGATGGAAGCGCAGCATTTCCTGTGGAAGATAAAATAGGTTTCACTCGAATGTAAATTACCAGCTCTCACGGGTTCGAATTAACTGTCATTGCTACGAGCGTATAATTGATAACCCTTTCACGATCTTCATTATACAGAAATATTATCACAATGAATTTTAAACGTTATCGATGACGTTTCTCCTTACGGTGCTGTCAGATGTAAAAAGTACATCAAAAATTTGTATGATTTTTTTTTAAGCGTTAACGAAGCTGCTTCCGGTACTCTGGCTTTACTGCGAGGTTATTTCCCATCTTCCGTTACTGGTTTATAAATGCTAATTATCAAATGGACATTTTTCTATGGGTTCACTGTGCGAGCTGTACGGTCGACTCTTTAATTACAGTCGTTTCTCTGGGCTTTTCTAGAATTCTCCCGGTAATGAGAACTGACTCGAAAGGGAATAAAATGTCTGTAGCATGACGCACCCTCCATATACATGCATAAGTATACAGGTCGGTCCGAGTGAAGTTGCTCGTGAGACTTTAAAATACAGAAAATTTTACTGCGAATATTTAATTTCGCCCTGTAACGGTACTGGCAGAGGTACGAGAAATTTTTATTTTTTGGACATTAATGCGAGGGGGTCGCGAAACTGGGGGAAGGGGATTAACGAATTACGCGGAAAGGAAAGAGAATCAGTGTGGGGTGTTGTTCGCAAAAGGGAACGATTATCTCTTCGTGATCAATTAATTTTGGGGGTAGGTTCCACGTGCTATTCCCATTCTGACTTCATCCCCTTGGTGTCTCGAGGTAATCCTACTGGGAGCATCCCCTTTAAGTGTAACTGGATTGTCCGTTTTCATTTTCGACGTAACGTCCTCGTGGGTGTCGTTGGTGCCGTTGGTGAGGGTCTTGAGGGTGGGAGGGGTAGCTGGACCACGTGGAAAATTTGAGTGACGGCGAGTGTAGATAAGGGATGGAAGGGGTGAAAGATGAGATGGGAGGGTTGATTGTGTTGGAGATACTAAGGATACCGAAGGGGGTGGTTTAGCTAGTGGAACCTCTCGAGGGTGAATGCTCGATCGAACTGATATTCAAATGAACTTGGAAGGGTATCCTTCCACCCTATGCATATCACTCTATCCTTTAAATAAGATTTTATTTTCGTTTCAAGTCGTCTTGGATGACCTTTGGATTTTGATGATTGTTAAAAAAATAAAGTTACTTCAGGCACTTTTCGATAGATTTTATCTTGTGATCTATTTCGGGAAATATCATCCAGCTGGACAGGACGAATGCTTATGTATTTTAGAATTTTTTAAATTATTTGAAAATTTATCAACCTCCCGTTACATATATTATCAATTTATCACCATGGAATTCGCATTTGAATCAATTATCCCATGATAATAACACATACTAATTTCATACGACAGCGCTTTAGCCGGGTAATTAATGAAGTCCGATATGAAACCGTTAGATTATCCTCTTCGATTTTCGATAGGCAATTGTTCATTAGTCCATTAGCAAAATATAGGTTTTCAACAGTTTCTCAATCCGTTATGTAAATTATACGTAAACCATGTGAAAGATGTAATAGAGGTAGTACATAATATTATATACGCACAGAAGAATACATATGTGCTGTGCTATTGTACTGTGCACACAAGTGGAAGCTTTCATATGTATCTGGAGGATCGCGTGATTGTCGAGTTACAGAGCCATCGTGGAATTTACGTGAATTAAAGATCTCTAAAAAAATTAACTTTTAAAAAAGTAAAATGTTAGGCAAGTTTGATGAATTCCGTATAATTATCATACATGT